>JBBMEF010000004.1:3435657-3460565 GCA_037832685.1 Sicyos baderoa
CGTCGCCATAGAAGTCCTATGGCGACGGACAGCAGATGCGTCGCCATAGACAACTTATGGCGACGGAAGAATTATTTCCGTCGCCATAGCCTATGGCGACGGAAGGCGCAACGGACAAATTTCCGTCGCCATAGGCTATGGCGACGGAAATGGGTCCGTCGCTGAAGTGGTGCTATGGCGACGGTAACATGAGCTATACAGATTACCCAATCTAAATCGTAAACGATTGAGTTGAATTATATTTTTTTAAATTTGGATTGGATTAAAATTTTAAAAAAATCTAATTTTTTAGGTCGGTTCACGAGTCGATTCACCCTAAATATATGTTATATAAAATTATAAATAGTCTTGGGTATGTTAAACGGTTGGTGGCACAATAATTATAATGTCAAGTTTTGAGCACAGGTTTGAATCTTCTTCCCCCGATATTATTGTATAAAAAAAATTAATATAAAATCTGAGGCATAATTTAATTATTTTTTTTACTGATTTTTTAACACATTTTTATAGGTCTTATTAATTTAATGTTATATTTATCTTCTTTACCTTTATTTTTTTTACTGAGCAAGTTAACTAGCATCTTTTTGAAAATCCCTTTTCCTAAATATATAAAAAATTAACAAACTCCTCTCATAACTCTACAAAAAAATTATTTTTAAGTTTAAGTGTAATTTCTCCGAGCTATTACTAAAGACTACACATGCTCCTCTAAAGAAAAAAACTACATTTAAAAGGAGTTATTTTACCGATTACATCTTAAAAACTCTCTTAAGCAACATATTTTTGTCCATTTCGATTTTAGAAATACATTTCTATTTAAATTATTAATACTATCAATCATTTTTTTTTTTAAATTCAATCTTAATTAAGACTCGAACTCATATCTTTATTAACTACTATGTGTTGGATTATTTTTTTTTTAATTAATTAAAATTAACTTTTGAATCTATAGCAAAATATAATTTTAAATATGAAAAAGTAAAGAAAGTAATAGCTCAAAAAAAAAAAAAAAATTAATGCTTTTGAAGGATTGGGTTCGAATCTCACCACCCCCTAAACGTTGTAACCCAAAAAAAAAAAAAAAAAAAAAAAGGGTATAATTGTTATTTTACCTTCTTTTGGTTGAATCTTATCTTGCAAAGGTAAGATGATGAATGATAAAAAAAGAAAATCTGCCAAACACAACCAATTGGTTAGGAACTGTTATGTTGTGGTTCTTCTTCTTCTTCAAACTTGTGCTCTCTAGAAAACCCTAATCTGGATTGGCCTCTCAATCCTTGCTAGTTTCGCCAGCCATGGCGGACATACCTCTGGAACTCCTTACCGATATAATATGCCGATTACCGGCGAAGGTTATCCTATGCCTCCGGCGCGTTTCCAAGACGTGGAAGCGCCTCATCGATTGCTCCTATTTCGTCAATCTTCAGCTCAACAAATCGATCGAATCGCGAACACATCGCTGCCTTATCATCCGTAAGAGTTCCGATCTCTTCTCCGTCGATCTCGACCTGTTCGGACCTGCCGTTGAGCTTATCCATCCTCTGATGTGCTACGGCAGTCGAATCAATATTTGGGGATCTTGTAATGGCATTTTGTGCATCTGTAACATTGCTGAAGACTTCGCTATGTGGAATCCATCGACTAGGAAGTACCGTATATTGCCGTCTCTCCCGCCGGAGCGTCGCCCTGATGGTCTCATTCGAATCTCCGTCGAGGCTTACGGATTCGGGTATGATTCTGTTTCGGATGACTTTAAACTCTTGAAAATTTCGCAGTATATAGGATTAGACCCTGTGAATTTTGATTCGAAGGTTATGGTTTTTAGTTTGAGAAAGTTTTGTTGGATGTCCATTGAAAGTATGACTTACAATCTGTATAGCTCGAACATGGGGGTTTTTGTCAATGGTGCCTTACATTGGGTTGTGACTGAGAATCTGGGTCGATTTCCTTATTTAGTGGTGGCTTTTGATTTCGGAACTGATAAATTCAATGAGATTCCTTTGCCGGAGCTTATTGATAGCAACTGTGATGTTCATGTGGATGTTTTAGGTGGGTGTCTTTGTTTGCTTGCGAATTATGATCAAGTTCGATTCGATGCTTGGGTGATGAAGGAGTATGGAGTTAAGCAGTCATGGACTAAACTTCTCACTGTTTCTCAAGCTGATGTTGTTGGCTCGATTAAGTGTATGAAACCGTTGTTATATTCAAAGAGTGGCAGAGAAATTCTGTTTCTGAAGAATTGTAGAAAGCTCATCTGGTACGATCTTCGTAGTCGAACAGTGCATGATGCTGGGATTAACGGGCTGTCTCATAGCTTTGAAGCAGAAACATTAGTGGAAAGCCTTATTTCAATTGATGTTTACAGAGAAAAAGCTGTAAAGAACATTGAAGATAAGAGGTTATTGTTAATATATCCTTTGTTTGAAAGCATTTCTGTTCTTGTGTCTTTTTCTCCCTATCCATTCCCATTTATATTTTCAGATTTTACTGATAAATACTTCAATCTGCCTCTTGATTTGTTTACTGCTATGCAAATGTTTAGGCTAAGAGACCCAGGATCCATCTATGTGCATTGTGCATATTGTGGCCAATTCATATATTCACTTTTGATAAAATTTATGGATCTGTGATGTGGAGCATGAATTTCATTTGTTTCTTTCAGGGATGATTTCTTGTCAGAAGGGTTCAAATTGGTGTTATAAGCAGAAGGAGAAGAGCAACTGCGAGAGTGGAAATGGCTTTTTTTTACTAAAAAAAGCAGAGCTTACAATTGACTTAGCCGCACACAGTTTACATTTTTAAAAACAGAAAATGAAAAGAGATTACTTTTTTCACCAAACGGTGCCTTATTTCTATCACAAAGTTCAGTTTTATGATGCCCTTCATGCCTAAAACTGAAGATGAGGATGGGGCTTTGGGCTACTATATTCTAACACACATGTGATACGATCATAATTTTGAAGATAGAAAAGATATAACATGGCGCTTGACTGCACAAGGAGATTGAAAGATGCTCGAGTTTTTCGATCGAAGAAAAGATGCTTAGAATTCTATCACTTATTGTGTAGGTGGTTAGACTGTATCAACATCTAGTTTTATGATGCATTTCTTACTTTTATTATATGTTTAGAACAAAAGATGTTTACAATACAAGGCTATAGTTTGTTGTGATTTGGGGCCCTTGTGATGTTTACAATACAAGGCTATAGTTTAGAACAGAAGATGTTTACAATACAAGGCTATACTATCACTTCTTGTAAAGGTGACGATTTCCACTTTGTAAATATATGAAATGTTTCACTTAGATTATCACATTTCTTGTAGGAAGTTGAGATCCAACAACCTATTTCCTATTTCCTATTTCCATTTGGTTTACTTTTAGGTACTTTACAATTATTATTATTTTTAGACGAAGTGTATTAAGAGAGTACACTATTACTCTTTTAGAAAAAAAGAATACACGTTTATTCTTAAAAAAAAATAAACTTGTATTCGATATTATTATTTATGTGAAAGAATATCCTAGTTTGAATTGTGGTATGATTCTTTGTAAAAACAGGTATGCAGGTTTGTGTAGGCTTGTTAAAATAGAACCTCCAAATGGGTTTCTCAGGTAGCAAGTTTGAATTGTGGTATGATTATTTATCGCCGAGCCTGGTTGCGTGGGCTTGTTACCCGAGCGGGGGCAAAAACATCCAGAGGGTTGAAGGAATACTGTGTGGAATTGTAATAAATTCGGCGTTCTTGGATTATGAGGGCTTTCGCCATTGGATTGATAGCCATAAAGTCATAGAGATAATCTCTGCATGGTTGACCATCCCTAACCAACTGGTGGTGGATGGTGTGGCCCAATAATCTCCACATGGTTAATCTTGTTTGTCTATGTTCATCTTTGTTCTTGTTGTGTCTCTGTTAATCTATATGTTCTTGTTTATGGCTCTGTTAATCTATATGTTCTTGTTTATGTCTCTGTTAATCTATATGCTCTTGTTTATGTCTCTGTTAATCTATATGCTCATGTTTATGTCTCTGTTCTCTAGGATCAAAAGAAGATGACTCGATTCTTGGTTTTGATTCTATAACAGAAAAAAGCTTTCGTTTTTCAGATGATATATATAGAGACAGAGAAGCAGAATCCATTCAATTCCTTATTGAATTTTCAAGCAAATGAAATGCAGTTGAAATTCATGGTGCATGGATGGCTCTTATAATGTTCTGAAGAATTGGGATTACTCGTCGATGCTATGCACAATCCTGATGGCAATTGATGGACCACCAAGGTCAAGTCTCCCTGCTTCTCATTTCATTTATATTACATCTGATTCTACTTCATTACTATTCGCCTTCGATAATAATTTGTTGAACTGCATTCTAGTTAATGGAGAAGAAGTGACACCTTATATTTTATACCACATGCCTTGTCTTTTTTAAATAAAATATTTAGGTTTTTTTTTTTGTGTAGGCTAATTTATCGATTATTTAAATCTTATATTAGCTTGGCCGAATTTTGATCATTGAAAGAAAGTGATAATTGACATTCCATATAATTATTATGGAGTGACTTAATGTTCAAAGGGACCTCGAAAAAGAGTGACTTAATGTTCAAAAGGGTCTTGAAAAAGAGTTTAATCAAACGAATTTCTTGAAATGGAAACCAAAGAAATGCATGAGTTGGCTTGTGTAATGAATTTCAAAACAGAGAGCATAGCCAAGCTCGGTAAAGTTGGCTTGTGACCAAAGTAGAGGCATTTTTGTTTTGTTGACTTTTTTTGAAAGATTTTTGTTGAATTTAACAATATTAGCCGTGGAAAATTTGAACCCTGATTTGTTTTGTTGTGGCCTTTGGAAGCTTGTGGCCTATTAGTGTTAGGATTCTTTTAGTCCAACATGAATATTTGAGAGTTTAAGATCAAACCTAGGATGATCTCTCTGCTCACTCTGACTTATAAGGCTCCATTTTCTTTTAATCCATCAATATTAAAGGGATTGAAGGAATCAAAATTATTGTCCGGATAGCACAATTGGTTGAAGCTACGGATTTTGAAGTATATTCCATCGGATGTCCATAGTTCGAGACCATTGAAAATAACTTAAACTAGAAAATGTTCAATGCATCTCGGGTCTAGGGCTTGGGATGTAGTATCAAACTTTTGTGTATATAAGAGCAAAACTCCGATTTTTAGATTTTTTTTTATAAAAGTCTCAAATTTATAATTTTTTTTTTATTTATGTATTGTATATAGACATATGATATCATCAAAACTCTTCTTTTGTTGCTATGGGACTTCATTCTCCTAGGTTCATTGATACACTCCTCAAATTCACACCCTCACATTTTTCTTTTTGAAAACAACATAGGTTCATTGCTATGGGACTTCATTCTCCTAGGTTTATTAATATATTCTATATGATATCATATCAAAACTTTTTTTGTATGTGCCAATCTTTATTTTATTGAACTAGCTCACATTTGTATTCCACGTCATTTATAATTACTCTAAATTACTATATCATATTAGCATTTCAATAAACAATTTAGCAAAATAAAATTTGAAAATGATGTTTGCATCAATGACTTATTATAATGAAATTAAAAGTTTGATAACGTACATAAGTAAAACTTCACAAACTTAAAAAATACATAATAAACACACTATCATCAAATTTTTGATCTAAATTTATTATTCTTCAACATTATATTAATAGTTTCTAAGTTTTCATTATTGAAAGGTCTATCTAAAAAAATGTATCTAATATATATTATGAGGAGATTCGTTAGGGCAATTCCAGTAGCAGAAATCTATTCCAGCTCATCCACGTGTAAGACCAAGTTACCTCAATTGTACACATCATTAGGGGCCCACGTAGCTTGAGGAGCCCATTAAGTTGGCCTTTAAATATTTGACACGTGGCGATGACGTGTCCATTCAAGCTCTTCAATTATTTAGGAGGATTTGATTTTGATTTTGTTTTTGTTTTTTTTAATTGCCCATTTCCTGCTGATTCACCATTTTTTTTAACATTAGAGGATTCCAATCTACCACTTCATAGTTATTACTATTAAGTTATAAAATATGTTACTAGGCGGTAATTGTTTGATATATTTAGATATGATTTAGTTTTATTTGTTAATTTTCTTTAAAAACCTACATTCAAATAATTTTTTATTAACTAGTCATCATTTTTATTTTTAGAAGTAACTCTATTTCAAACCATTTACTTTTAATTATTCATTTATAACTAAATCAACAATTCATTTCTAATCATTTCTTTTAAATCAATCAAATAACTCATTTTTAATAATTTATTTTTTAATTATTAAAAATAACTACTCATTTTAAATCCACATCTAAATAAGGTTTTGGCTATAATTTTAAATTTTTAACTACTTTATACAACTCCTAAAACTAAATCCTACCTAAATATGTCAAACAAACGATCCTTTAGAGTATTAAAATTTGAAGGTTAAATGCTAAATTTTTGTGTTAACAAGAATAGAATTTTACTGGCATCTGGTACAACTTTGTAACCATGAAGTTATAAGTTCGAATCTTCTTTCTCAATATTGTTTATAAAAAGAAAAAAAAAAAAAAAAACTAAATTTCTGTCACGCTTAATTGTTCTCATTGTTGGATTAAAAAAAATCTCAAATTTGACCTCGAATTAACTTGACCATGAATGTTATATCACTCCTAGAAAAATGAGAAATCCAAACTCAATTATTTATGTCAATAATTAGGTATGAAATTTAGCTCGACTGATTAGTTAAGATTAAATATATTTGTTTTATGTTTTTGTTTGAATTCGATCTTTTTTTAGTGTACCAGCTGGGATTCGATCTCGAGACCAACAATATCAACCTAATTCGATGTTTAAATCCATACTATACTATATATATATATATATTAAGAATACACAATGTTGAATTCAATTATTATTAGTATTATTTAGAAAATTGCAGTGGTTTCATTGTTTGGATGTAAATCAGTAACACCTGAATCACGAATTTTACTAAAAAAAAGATCATGAACAATATATAAAATGTAAATTTTTAAATAGTTGACCTCTTAGTAGGGAGTATAACATTCACATATTTAAGCTATGGTTTTAAGATTTTTGCAATTAATGTATGCATAAATGATATTCTTCTTAACCATTACGAGGTAGCCCAATTGACTTTGGAGTGCATAAGGCGATGAGTTCAAATCTCATGATGATCACCTACTTAGAAATTAATTTTAAATTCACTTGTGCACGCAAGCTGGTCCGGACAATCACGATTATCAAAAAAATAAATAAATGATATTCTTCTGGTAGACGGTTGTTGGGGTGTGATTTGTTTGCTATCATTTTCTATCATTTTCTATATCAACAACCTAATTTAATTGGCATCTGATAATGATAAATAGAGAGAGAGAGATAGAGGGGTCATATTTAAATTCGGTAAGTTGTGAGGACTAGAAGTTAGCCAAAAATAGTGAAGGGGCGCCTGGGTTTTTATTTTGTGGATATGAAATTTAGCGAGTTTTTTTTTATTTTTATTAAAATTAAATTTATTTTTATGAAGGGTCATATCTAAAAAGGAAAAAGAAAACGAGAAATAATTATTATTTTTATTATTATTTTTTCCTTATAAAGAATAAATGTTTCCCATCTATCTTGTATGAAAACTGTATAAATAGTTTAATAGTTTAGTCTATATATATATAAATATAAATTCTTTGTATTTATTTTTGTCTATGTATATTCGATTTGATTACCATCACTAAGGTACTACATAATATTCTTTTTATCTAATTAATGTATGATAATTTTATTTGTATCATAATAGTTTGCTCTTTGAACAATCAAAATTTAGATCAACTCATCTTGTTTGGGAGCATACACCAATTTGATAGAATGATTATGTCTTGAGATTTCTATAACTTTATTTTTTATTTCATCCAAAAAAATCACATATCAACAAATGATATCAATAAAAATGATTGTCAATGTATTATCTCTCTATCTAATCAATAAGAGATAATTTGCTTTTTTCCTTTATTATTATTTTTTATTTTTATAAATAAATGGCTCTCGATTTCTTGACTTTTTAGAATTATATTGTTAGAAAGATAATTATCCACTTGACGGAATAGAAAAAAAAAATCCACTTGAGGATGTGACTATATAGGGAAAAAAAAAACGAATTATATGGGCCACTTTGGAGTTTCTTGTACCCAACACATCATTTTTTTTTATATATAATTTTAATAAAAATTGAGGGCTTGGAAATTAGTAGAAGATTTTGGGTTAAATAACTATTTTTATTTAGGAAATTTGCGGTGTATAGCAAATTTTCTACTCTGCATTAGAATTATAGCAATTTTTTAAAAATATTACAAATATAGCAATTTTTTTTATAAACTTTATTCAACACTATTGATGAAGTCTACCAGACACTATTGATAGAGTCTATCAGACATTATTGATATAGTCCATCAATAGTGTTGATAGACTCCATCAGACACTATGGATGGAATCTATTAATCTGATTTTGCTATATTTGCAAATATTTTCAAAAAGTTATTATTTACTCAATTATTTTGCCTTATTGTAATGTACATGCAAATTTCCCTTTTATTTATTTATTTATTATCATTTAAAGAAAAAGCTTGTTATCATTAGCATTAAACTCATACTCAAAGCCAACACATTACAATCCTTTCCAAGGGAGGAAAAGTGTACCTCGGGTAGCAGGAAAAGTGTACCTCGGGTAGCACCTCCATCATAATATCACTCATTTATAGTCACACTTTTTTTTTTTTTTTTAATTTTTTCTTATAATAAATATAAAGTAAGAAAAGATAGATGAGGTGTGTCGTACCAAAAATAGCACATCCACCATGATATCACTCATTTATAGTCATAGTGAGGATGCTACCCAGATTGCACACCCAAATTCTTCTTGGGAAACAATACCCACGGCCGGAGGAACAAGCCATCCCACAAAAAAATTTACGAATTAAAAAAAAAATTGTGAATTTATACTATTCAAACTAACTAAAAAACACCAAATTAAATAACCAATCACGACATTGACCTATTCGATTATCAAAATAGATAAGAAGGGCTTGACCCAAACATGGTTGCTAAGTACATATCCTACCCAGTGGATGATTTCCTACGTATATGTTAATTGTTAAGTATCTATTTTATAATTATTCAATATATTAATTATCTTGTTATTTAATCATACATATATATAATATCATTCCCTAATTATGGTCGGATTGAATTGAACTTAGCTAAAACTTGGCCAGCTAATTCGAAAATTGACCTAATCAAAAAAATTGTATAAAATTATAATTCAACTCAATTTAAAAAAATTATAATTCAATTCAATTTTTACAATTTTAGATGTAGAGTTCGACATTTTTTCTTTGGTACGATAATATTGGAAAAAGAGAAGATTCAAACCTTTTGATATTATGATTATTAGGTTGTACAAGATACCGGTTAAAAAATGTTCTTGTTTGGCATGCTGAGTTGGAATTGCTCTCTCAATCAAGTTCATAAAAAGGTATATAATGGATCCAACATCATAATATAAATCTATAATTTTTAACATATAATAAAGTTTAACCATTATTGGAGGTAGATTTAATAAAGTATATTGAATTATTGTAAGCTATTCATAGAATTGAGCACAAATTCCATGGATCATCACTGGTTTTGACACGTAGGATCACGACGACGTTTGGAGTGTTCTATTTAGACAAGAGTTCATCCAATAAATGGTTGACAGATACTTTTTAATTCATATTCTAAATTTGAAGCTTAGAAAGATTTGGAGTGACCTTTCACTGGCCCCATACAAATTAGAACCAACCAAATAATAATATCAAACCCAAACCTCTTTTTATTTCAATTTTTTTACCTCATTATCCTATCACACATCAACTTATTAATTTATAATAACTTAATAAGCCATAAAGTTTGGCCAAATTAATAAACATAATGCTTGAAATTTTTGGGCATATAAAACTAGTTCGGATTTGCCATATTGATTAAGTTGGTGGTATGATTGATTATCTTATGAGATCAATTTGGGTGCACCCCGGGTAGCATCCCTACCGTGATATCTTGCATTTAGAGCCACACATCTTTTTTTTTCTTTTAATTTTTTTTTATAATAAATATAAAGTAAAAAAAGAGGGATGAGATGTGTGGCACCCAATGTGCCACATAGGTGGTATCACGGTGGGGGTGCTACCCGGGGTGCACTCAAATTGCTCTTTATTTTTTAAAAACAATTATGTCATATGTAGGAGAATTAAAATTAATGAGTTAGAATCGTGAGTATTAGTAATCCAATTTAATTTTTAAGATTAGAAATCGTAGGCATGAAATTACATTAGATTATAACCAATCAATTAAATGCCTTTTTTTATTTTAAATATTATGATCGTCGAAATTATACATACTTGGCAGTTACTCAGCAAGTTATTGATTAGGGTAACGATGACATTTGTTTAACATTTCCTTTTAGATAAATAGATAAGTGTTATCTTCTTGGTAGGAATATTTAAGGAAAAAACAAAAGTGGATAACAATCATAGCCAAATTTGTAAAAGTATTAATTAAAAATCAAAATCAAAATTGCCAACTCAGACAAAAAAAAAAAAGAAAAAACAGACACAAATTTCTGAATTTATAAGCTCATCAAAACCCACCATATTTCCATCTCTCTCTCTGTCGCTTCTAAAATGAACGGCGGCCACACAGCCATTCCGATCTCCGACGACCCGAAGGCGCCGCTACTTCCCGGCGTCGACCCTCCGGTCCACCGCTCCGGCAGCTTCCGATCCACCTTCACCTTTCAAAACTTGTACGTAGCTCTGGGCCCACTTCTATGCGCCGCCGTGTGCGGGTGGTTGAAGCTGGACGGGCAGGGGTCGGGCAGCAGCCGGAACATGCTGGGGGTGCTGGCCTGGGTGTTCACCTGGTGGCTGACCGAGGCGGTGCCGATGCCGGTCACCTCCATGGCTCCGCTCTTCCTCTTCCCGCTGTTCGGAATCGCCACCGCCGATGAAATCGCTCATGCTTACATGAACGACGTCATCGCGCTTGTTCTTGGTAGCTTTATTCTTGCTCTCGCCGTTGAGCATTACAACATTCACAAAAGACTGGCTCTCAATGTTAGTTTCCTTTTTTCTTTTTTTTTTTTTAAAAAAAACTATGAATTTATGAATTTGTAATTTGAAACTCTTTTTCCCCTTTTTTTCATTTTCGGTTTGTTTCTAAATATATAATTGAGTGAATAATTAGGAAGTAATTAAAGACGATGGAAGGACATATTTTCGGCGTTCAAACAAATGTTATGTTTTTTCATCCTCTACCCATCTCTCTGTTTTTATCCTTTAATTTTTAATATGAGTTACTTCTTTTGAAAGAATTCAAGATCCTTTATTAACTTTTTTTTTTTTTTTTTTTATTAACTTTGTGTCTACTTATTTTTTTTTTGTAGTTTTTTTTTTTTCAGAATATAATAATTGCGAGTAAAGATTCTAATCATGTCTACTACTCTGGATTGCCCCTAATTGATTGATTCAATTATATTATAAAGTTAGAATTCAAATTTTATAATTAAAAATAATGATATCTAATTTTTATAATTAGATCAAACATAGAAATTAATTACTATACGTATGTAATGTTATTGACGGTTTGAGTTAAATAATGATATAATAAAAAGTAAGTCTTTAATTTCATTTTAAAGGAAATTTTTCATGTATAACAAAAATGAGTTAAAAAATTGCATCTATAGCATAAAATTGAAAATAATTGCAGCTATAACATAAAAATTGAAAATAATTGCAGCTATAGCATAAAACTGAAAGTAATTGATTGATGAGCTCAATCACTTAACAAATTAATCGAATACAATCAAATATTGTCGATTGAGTTCAATCACTCATATTTTTGCTATAAATCAATTTTTGATAAAAATGTACTATAATTCTAATAAACAGTCATAAAGTTGTTATACAGTATAAATTCTCTAAATTAAATTAAATTTTTTTTATAGATACTCACCCAATCGATCATTTAATTTATGTATCGCATATGTACTGTTACAACATATTTAACTTGACAATTGTTAGATTTAAAAAAAAAAAAAAAACTTAGACAGTTGTTACATATGATGAGTCTATTTTTTAGGTTTTATTATTATTATATATTTTAAAAAATATTTTTTAGGTTTTTTCTTTTTTTTCTTCTTCTTTTTTGTTGAGAATTATTTTAAAGTTTATTTTACTACAATATTTTTATGGGTTTATTAATCCATAAAAACTAAATTCAAAATCAGATGAATTAAATGAAATTCTCCCCTTACAGTATAAGAATTAAATTAATTATAAATAACAAATTTATGCTTGAATTTGGATAATTTTGTATTGAATAGATTGTTTAGAAGAAGAAAAAAAATTGTTGGTTGGCAAGCAAAAGAATCATTATTACAGAAAAATGCAAATTTGTGGTGATATGTCTGTTTCAATGAATAATTGAGCAGGTAACTCTACTTTTCTGTGGGGAGCCACTGAACCCACCACTCCTCCTCCTCGGAATCTGCGCCACCACTTTCTTCGTCAGCATGTGGATGCACAACGTCGCCACCGCCGTCATGATGATGCCCGTCGCCACCGGAATCCTACACCGCTTTCCGGCGGGTGAGTACCGGTCCCCCGCCGAGACCAAGTTCTGCAAGGCCGTCATTCTGGGGGTCACTTACACAATCCCCATCGGAGGAATGAGCACTCTCACCGGCACCGGCGTCAACCTCATCCTCGTCGGAATGTGGCGGAGCTACTTCCCCGACGCCGACCCCATCAGTTTCAATACCTGGAGCTTCTTTGCCCTTCCCATGGCTCTGTTAATCTTCTTTGCGTTTTGGCTCGTCTTGTGTTTGATGTATTGCCCCAGAGGCTCTGGCCCCGCGCTTTCCACTCATTTGGATAAGACTCAGCTCAGGAGAGAATTGGATGCATTGGGTATGTTTACAATTTGGAATTTATGTGTCTTCGTATTAGATAGCGTGAAACATCCATCTCAAAATCAATTAACGATGTATATATTGCTATGAAGTCTCCCGGATTCTAAGATGACTTTCAAGATGGTGCCTCTTTTGGGCTCACTAATTTGAATCACATATCAATTTCATTTTTATTGTAACGAATAACCGTTTAGGCTTGATGAGGTACATAACAGATTTGGTAACAAGAGGAGTTGTCCACCTGACGTGGGATTCTAACATTTCATTCCTTATTTATCTTGGGATTTTGTTGATTTATGGAGTTTGATTTTGAACAGGGCCGATGGCTTTTGCTGAGAAGATGGTGTTGGCTGTTTTTTCGGTGTGGTCGCCTGAATTGAACTTGTTGATTTGAGTTTATTGACATTTGAACTTGTATGTGTAACGGATGGGGTTTTGTTTGTGCAGATTTTGATATTTTTGTGGATGACAAAGAATATTACTGAGGATATCCCTGGTTGGGGAGCTCTGTTTGATGGCCGTGCTGGTGATGGAACTGTCAGTGTGAGTTCTACTACTTAATTCCTTGTTGCAGATCAAAACAAATTTCTTATTTATAACTTGAATTAGCTTAAGATTTTGAGACGTTTTAGTGGGGATTTGATAAGTTTTCAGCAAAAAACCGTTTCTGTATTCGAAACTAACCATCTTTTGTCATTTTCGATATGGTATTTGAGTTAATTTCTAAGCTCATGAGTTCAAATTAAGCTTTTGGACTTCGTGCAACAATTGGAGTAGGGAATTCGAGTGCATGATCTCTTGGTAATGAGTTTACACTTATGTCGGTTGAGTTATTGTTCTTGTGGGCAACTTTGTGGTGAGTTAATATAAGTGTATAGTTAATGTAGTGTCAAAGAGGAAGTTTAGTGTGTTCCAATGGTCTAGTGCTAATTTCGAAGTCGAAGGAGAGGGTCTAATTAGACTTCTAAGCTTAAGCTTTTGGGTTCATTTTTGCAAATTGATGACGGGGTTTCGAACTTGCAGGTGATGATGGCAACATTACTCTTCATAATCCCAAACAGGAAGCAAGAAGGAGAGAAACTAATGGACTGGAACAAATGCAAGAAGCTGCCATGGGGGATCATATTGTTGCTAGGAGCAGGGTTCGCGATTGCAGAAGGGGTGAACAAGAGTGGGCTAGCAGACATATTAGCCAAGGCATTGAACTTCTTAGAGAAAGCCCCATACTTAGCAGTGGCCCCAGCAGTGTGTCTGATAAGCAGCCTCATCACAGAGCTCGTGACGTCAAACAATGCCACCACAACACTGGTGCTCCCTATCCTCGTCCAAATAGCCAGCACGATGCACCTCCATCCGCTCTTCCTTATGATTCCCGGTGCCATTGGTGCGCAGTTCGCGTTCTTGCTGCCCACTGCTACCCCTTCCAACGTGGTTGGGTTCAGCACTGGCTACATTGACATTCCAGACATGATCAAGATTGGCTTGCCTTTGAAGATCGTTGGCATTGCTGTTGTCTCTCTTCTCATGCCCACACTTGGTACTTGCTCTTTCCTCTTTTCGTAATTTAGGCCTTTCTATTTAGTTACTTATGTTTCGACGTTCATTTGTGGATATTGAATGTGGCGGATAGTGATACGATAAGCTTGTTTGATCGCTTGGGAGACAATCATGGATTGGTCTTGAAAATCTAAGAGATTATGAGTTCAATCCATGATGGTTACACACCTAAGAATTAATTTCTACTTGTTTTATCCATTTAAATATGGTAAGGTTAGGCGGTTTATCTCGTAAGATCAGTCGAGGTGTACGTAAGTTAGTCTAAACATTCACGAATATAATAGGCTGATATGATAAGCTTAGTGATATTTAGCAAGTTGATGTGTTGGCCTGTTTTGCTGGTATAATATGATATAATCCACGAGTTCTAATGGGAATTTGACCATTGCATTTGCAGGAAGTTTAGTGTTTGGAACAGATGAGCCATTGCAGTGACTGCCAATTTTGAAGGTACTTGCTGTTGAATTCTGAGGTATTTACCAAAAACACACATCTCCAAAAGAAGCAAAAAACAGCACATATATGCATATATATTTTTTGTTTTCAATTTTAGCTTTTTTGTTTTCATGTTTCTATAAACACCTCTGCCCTTACATAGGATCAGTTTCTTCTTCCAAAATATGTATAGAGAGAGAGAGAGAGCCTAAGGAAAGGGAATGTGGTGGCATTATTTTAAGTAAATGTTATGGTGTAATAATGTTACAACATATTGTAAGCATATTTTAGGGTAAAGTGAGTATTTATTGTTGAAAATGTTCACTTGCATTTAGGGTGTTTTTGAAGTATTATATTTATGTTGTATAGTGAAAGTACGTTAAATGTAAGTTCTTTTACCATTAGATTAAATGATACATTGTTAGTGTTGTTAATTCAGTTGATGTTTCTCAAGATTTTCAGTTTTATTAAAAAGAAAAATTGCCTTTGCCCAATAGTTTTTCGCCACATGTGGGTTATTAACCACTGGTTCCATTTATTTAGTTTTTGTTTTGTTTTGAGAAAGAAGTTATATTTATCCATTTTCAACCCTCCATTTACCACACAAACAAGAACAATAATTGTATCGATGACCAAGAAATCATGAGATTGAATCACTCTACCATCCATTTACCATATGATCTAACTAGCACCAATGCATTGGATGGACGAGAGTTACCAAATTCTTAGAAGGAGCACGACATTGGTCGCATCTAAAGCCAATAGAGATTTAGCTACCATGAGGATCCTGTTATTCTATGCGATCTATTGCATTGAAGTAATTTATTCAGGAATGTTACAAAGCCTAATGCTGACTTTACATAAATAAATACCTAATAGAAAGAATTCAATCAATCTGGTTTCAAACATAGTTTCCGCCATGCCTCATCTCTCAACTGCATTACCATTTTCAATGTCCATTCTTCAATTTTGTAAGAAACATTTTGGGAAGACACCATTTTATTTCTTGCATGAGCCATTTTAGAATACAAACAAAGTGTAGTATCACGTTGATCAAATAATAAGTAGATAAAGGACATTCATCTCCATTAATATGAGGATTTTTGGTGAAATAAAAAACAAAGTCATGAGAACTTATTTCTAAAGCAGACAATAACATGTCAATATGACCTGCTAATCCAAAGACTATATAATAAGTAGTGACCTGCTAAAAGTCCAAATAGTGAACCTTTTTTTTTAGATATTGATCATTTTGGTCTACTATTTATATAAGTAGATCAGGTATTCCTTTTAATTTTGCCTATAAAGAAATGATTTAGGTAGGTTGGTTAAAAGCATAAAGTTTGGGTGGAATTGAGTTTGAGAAAATGGAAGACTCATAATCCATATAGGCCTAAAACTATGGGCCTGTTTGTATGGTTTGGTCCTACATTGAACATTCACCAACCTTACTCCACTACGCTTTTCCAACGGACACTTGGCCTCCAATATGTCTTAGCCACCCAAAATAATTAATAAATTATTTGATAAAAATTTAAAAATTAATTCTTATCATTTACCATCGTACTCCAATTAAATAGAGAATAGTTATAAAATTATGAGTTAATGATGATGTTAGTTAGATAAAAATGAGTTAGAAATTAACATTTTAACGTTTATTAATAACATGATTTTCTTCTAATTAAAACAATATAGATATTCTATTGGGATTTTTCATTAATTAAAATTAAAGAAAAATCTATTAATATCAAAATTTCATAAAAATATTTAAACAAAAAAATATGATTGGAAAATAACACATTCTATTTACTTTGAAATTCCAATCTTAAAATGATAATGAGTTGGAGAGGGGATTATAAATATAAATTTTATGGATCGAAACCACTGCGTCACTGATTCATTTGGTATAATGCAATCGAGTCGAACTGATGAAAAACATTGAAGTTACTCTTATTAATGAAAATTTATATTTTGACATGTATTAAATAATTTTGTTTAAAAAGAAAAACAAGATTAAGGGCTAAGGAAGAATAACCGGTTAGAAATTCCAATTGGCGTCGAAATGAAGCCCTATAAATACATCCCCCTAAAACCACTCCCCTAAGCAATCGCCCCTGAAATTTCTCTTCCTTCATTCATCCATTCTCTCGCTCGCCTCTACGGTTACGATGAAATCCCGCTCCGCTTCTCTCTTCCTCATCCTTCTCCTCCCGCTCCTGATCGCCGCCGCCACCACCACCGCCCGGAAGGGCAGTCTCGTCGGCGGCTGGAGGTCGATTCCCGACGTGAAGGATCCGCACGTTCAAGAGATCGGAAAGTTCGCCGTGGCAGAACACAACACGAAGTCCAAAGCGGCACTCGTCTTCGAGGTCGTCGACAGCGGCGAATCTCAGGTCGTCGCCGGAACAAACTACCGCCTCGTCATCTCCGCCAAGGACGGCGAATCGGATGCCAAATTTCAGGCCGTCGTCTACGAGAAGCCATGGGAGAAGTTCAAGGAACTCACCTCCTTCAAGCAGATCGCCTGATTCACCAGTAAAGCCCTAATTTACTCTCTTTTCCGTCGTGATGTTTGTGTGGATCTTGCGTGGAATTGCTCTGTTTGCTGTTAGTATTTGTTCGTTGTGAAATAAATTTTCGCAGTAATTTCTGGGGAGATCGTTCATCGATTCTCAGATCCTTTGTTTTCTTGATTAATTAATGGTGCTGTGTAATGAGTTATTAATATCTGAAATGCTATTGTTATTGCTGCTTCCTAATTATCCATATATGTGAAATTAATAAAATTATGCATTATTGAATTAAATACAATTTCAGTAGCAAATTGATATGAATCTTTTAAACCCACAACACATTCTTTAAAGCAAGAACTAAAATAATATATCGATTAAACAAAGTTGAAGATCCAACTAAAGAGCCATAAAACGTTAAAGATATAATAGTTAAGAATAATTGATTTAAATTACTGTTATTATATTATATATGCTAGTAAAGTTGATATTCATATGAATATTTTATTGTTTGAATGGAACTAGATATTTAGGAAGTGAAAAACTTTGAGTGCAAGCACTGTCTTCATGTCATTAGAGATTTCAATTTTTTGTGTGGTCAGGATTAACCATGCACTAAACTTGAGATAGAGTTAATAAAGTGAGTTACTGGTGGTGTTAGTCGAGGCTGTACAAGAGTTTGAGTTTGTTTATAATTTTATAATTTATTTTAGTTGATTACCCTTTTTTATTTGGGTTCATATGTGGATAAAATTATTAAAATAAGATAGATTTTTAAATATATGTAGAGTTAAAATAAATAATTTAAGGTAGAAAGGGATAAAATAATTAAGGTTGGGTGATGGGTGAGAATTTATTGCAAGAAAAATACAAAAGGGGAGAGAGGGATAAAATAATTAGTTGGAATTGGAAGGGGACAAAATCTGATTGACAAGAGTCAACTACACTACACCGGATTCAAAGAAGAAATAAGATTTTCATTATTATTATACCGTTTTGTAACTAAATTGATTATCTATTGCTCCGCCAGATTTAGCTTTCTATTTTTTATTTCTTAAAATTTTAATCCATTTTACCGATGGAAAATGAATGATAGAGTAAGTGGTGAGAACAAAATCACACGACCTAAATGGGGTTGATAAAAAAAAATTGAACTTTCATGTTTAATTTCTCTCTCCATTTATAGATTCTTAATGTAATCAAACGATTCAAACCTTTAACATTTCCATTAAAATGGAGATTAGTATAAAAACAAATATGGTACAAAATTGTAAATTAAAAAGAGTGGGTATGATTTTAGAAAACAAGGGTAAGAAAAAAAAACAGCGGCTTTATCATCCCCAGCTAACTCCAAGTTGAGTAATAAAAGAATAATGACAAAGCAATTAATACCCTTTTTATTATTTGACCAAAAAGATAACATATGATAAAGATGTCAGATTTGTTGCCATAGAAACCAAATAAGCTCATGTGCATGGAAACCAAAAGATAACATAAATTTTTTTATAAACAAAAAATTATTTATCAAAATGAAATTGCAAAGAGATTGAGAACGCCGTTTGAAATTAAAATACAATACAGCGGAATCCTTTTGTCGTGAACCGTTTCCGCGTGGAAATGAAGTCCTATAAATTACCCTAAAACCAATCGCCTCTAAAATTTCCTTTTCATTTTTTAATTCTCTCATTCGGCCGACGAGATTACAATGAAATCCCGCGCCGCTTCTCAGTTCCTGATCCTCCTCCTTCTCGCCGCCATGGCCGCCGCTCGGAAAGGAATGATCGGCGGCTGGCACTCGATTGAAGACGTGAAGAATCCGCACATTCAAGAGATCGGAAAGTTCGCCGTGACACAGCACAACGCCAATTCCAAAGCCGGACTCGTCTTCAACGGCGTCCTTAGCGGCGAATCGCAGGTCGTCGCCGGAATCAACTACCGCCTCGTCATCTCCGTCAAGGACGGAAAATCGGATGCCAAATTTCAGGCCGTCGTCTGGGAGAAGCCGCGGTTTCATTCCAAGGAACTCACCTCCTTCAAGCCGCTCTCGTCTAATTCTCCAGTAAAGCCTAATTTATTTTTGCCAAATAATTTCTAGGGAGATATCGTTCGTCGATTCTCCTCTGGTTTTTGTATCAGATCTATGTTTTCTTAATTAACTAAATATCTTATCTCTCTTAATTTGATTGAAGCTCATTTGTAATGGTATATTAAAAGGAAAAGTTATAGTATCTGAGAAGAATAAACCAAATAGGTCAGTGAGGCTATTGATTATCTAATTTACTGTTAATTTATTTCAATCACGGCTTCGATCTCAAAATCGGTATTTATAATCACCTTCTCCAATTTGTCCTAAAAAATAAATTATGCAACATCTATCTATGGAAACACTTTGCATTATTGAATTAAATACTATTTTTCAGTAGCTATTGCGTTTGATATTACAGGAAAATATATAACATTTGAACAGAGATTTAATAGAAGATAAATATCCAAATAAAGACCCCCAAAAGTTTAAAAATAATAATAGTCAATCTAATAATCGAATAATCGAAATGGTTGATGACTTAGATCGGTTGTAGTCCAATTAATTTTACTGTATCAATACAATTCAAAATAGCTAGATTCATTTTTGGCGGAGTTTGAATTAATTTGTCTCAAAGCTCAAAATTGATTCTAATTTTTTTTTTGTTAACTTCTTAAAAAATATTTTCTATTAACTACCACTCTAAATTATTCAAATTGTGTCGATTCTTTATTGTAATTATTTTAATTATTGAGCCAATTTCAATTAAAATTAGATTCAAACTAATTGGCTCAATTTAGGCCAATTATATATAAAAATAAAATGTAGGCCAAATTAAATCACATATCATGAAAAGATAAGTCCAAGACATGATCTAAAGTTTAGGCGCAATTTAAAAAATCCAACATGCTTGAACATAGTCCTAAAACTAAAACAATAAAATTTTATTTATACACCCTGAAGTATATATATATATATATAAATACCATTATTATTATATTATTATAAAGCATTTAATGAAAGTCATCATTTGGGCAAGCTGATTTAGCTATATAATTGACATCCAAATAAGATATAGAAGAAAAGGAAAACAAATACGAGAAGATATTCATATAAGATTCTTTCTCATGGACCTTTCGGTTCGAGCGCAGCGATTTCTCTAACAACATGAGCTTTGTCAGCTTCGAACTGTTCATCCTCTGTGATAACAACAATATAGAGTTGTAGAAAGAGAGAACAAAGCCAAGATAATTAATGGTGCAAGGATTGTGGTGTACCTTTATCAGTTTTGAAATCAGCAAACAGCCTTAGAAGCTTGCTTCGGTTTGTGACAAGTATGCCGACGATGTCGGCCGGTTTGTTTTGATTTGCAACAAAAAGCTGTTGACATATAAACATGATTCAATGAGAGCTCAGATTCATCATAACGTTAATTTGGGGGAGCAGTTTGAGATCATTACCTTAAAAATATGAAATGCTTCTAACTGTATGCTCTTGCTCGACTCCTGCACAAGGTAGGGGAATTTCTATTTTACATAGTTTTTGGAACATAAACATCGTATGTAACATAGGAAAATTGAGACCAAACACGCGCACATTTCCAATGGGTAACTAAAAACTATGGTCCGATTACTATTTGTTGGTTGATATAATTAAATTTACCTCAATATAACAGTTCAAGCTTTTCGGTTGATTGACAATTTTATATGATTCAACATGGTATCATAATAGAATGTCATGTGTTCAAACCTCTCCAAGTCGTTTTATCTCCGATTTCATATTGAATTCCACTTAATGGGCATTCCTCAAAGCTCGAGAATGAGGGTTAAGCTTTTGAATGGATTGGTTATTTAACCTGATTTTTATTTTTTTTTGATAGGAAATGAAAGCATCTTCATTAATTTAACATCACTCGACACAATCAATGATAACCACGAGATAATAAATTAAGAGGATACACAAAAGAAAAGGATATGAGAGGCTGACATTAAAATTTAAAAACTTAGACCAGTTTGTGAAGAAATAGGAATCAGAAGGTCTTACTCTGAGAAGATTCATGAGGATTCTTAAGTTGTCCCTAGAACTCACATAACGTGTCATCACAGCTGAATTTGACCTATCCAGCAGAATATCCCCCAACAGCTGAACAAATACACAAGTCAAACTGAGAAAGCACAGTTGTTATCAAGGTTGCACAGTTCAACACAGAAAAACTGACAGCCTTCAAATGTAAGTTTTAGATCCTGAAAATTATGAATGTGCAGGTTCTAAACAAAAATTGTGGCCTCAGTAATCCAAACACGATAAGCAATGGCGTTAAAAGACTCGCATTATGGTTTTCTACGAGTTTAGACTGAGATATCCAAAACAATACACATCATCAATTGGAAAAACCACGAGAGGGAAGAGGTGATCAGGCACTGTAGAGCAGAGATGCAAGAAATATAACACAAACAAAGCCAATATTTTTAACATCCAGGTCAAAAGAAGTATTATCTCGAGAGATATTCAACTAATAAATATACATTTCTTTCACAGAAGTCTGCGTTTCATATTAGTGATATGCTTATAAGAGAATCCAGAGTTCTAAGTAGCCATAACCATCATGGGGTAGCCCAATTGATCATAGAGGGCCTTGAGGTTCATAGGGTGATGGGTTCAAATCTCATGGTGGCCACCTACCTAGGAATTAATTTCAAATTAATACTTACGGGTTTCCTTGGCATCCAAATGTTGTAGGGTCAGGCGGTAATGCCCCGTGACATTAGTCGAGGTGCGCTTGTGCACGCAAGCTGGCCCGGACAGTCACGGACATCAAGAAAAAAAAAAAAAAGTTCTAAGTAGCCATGGCCCATACCTTCACAGCTTGCCGTCTAGTAATGTAATTAGTTGACTCAAGTAACTTCGAATTGTACTCTGCGAAAAACTGAACAAGTAGAAATGTCAGACAGAGGGAAAATATTATACACCAAAGGCACCGATGTATGTTGGGGCAAAAATAGAAAGAACAAAACATAACATCCAGAATAAATTAACCTAAGAGATGGCATAATCGAAACCGAATTCCAGAAAAAAATTGTGCACCAAACAGATATCCACGAACAAGAGAATGTAGTATGTAGTGGAGGAAAAAGGAGATAGATTTAAGATTTCAACACTCTAAAACTGTGAAATACAGTATAATAAATTTCACATTGAAAGGAAGATAACATAAATGGAAACTAAATGAATGGAGCAAAAGAGTAAACTCACAATATGCGTTAGGGGAAAAAAAAATACACATTACCCAGTCATAATTTTTGGAAAGAAATTCAGCTACGGTAGATTTATGCCTCGTCAACAATTCCTGCAACAACGTATAGTATTAGTATAGCATGAGTATAACCGTTCTTGCAAAGATGCGACACGCCTAGCTATGATGTTGTTTGTATTGCCAAACAACATGTATCAATTGAATCAACACGTCTAGCTATGAGGATTCAGTAGTATAAGAAAGAGAAGACAATTGAACCAAGAGTGAGATAGGAAGCAAGAAAAGAGAAGTGTCTTTTGTCGTTTGTTTTTGAAATAAACCACAACCTTAAAAGTTGCAGCAGCATCTGCAGCAATGTCAAAATTTGGAAGTTGAATATAATCAAAGAACTTTTTCATGTGCTGCGATTCCAAAACATACCTACAGAAAATTTGTAAACCCAGTCATACCTCAAAAGAATCCACATTAATAGCTCAGATGAAAATAAAAGAATAAAAGAAGTTGGTATCAGAAATATTTGACATTATATTGACAAAATACGAGCAAACTTGAAAAGGAAAAATACTATTGAAGTTTTGATTTTTGGTGTCTAAATTGATAGCAGAACTTCTAAATCATTGGTAATAAATTGTGGATTGATCTGCATATTAGTAAATATAATGATTGCCAAACTGGATACATTCGAGTATCGCCATACCTTCATTCGATATGATTGGTCCGTTTCAAAAAATTCCAAGAAAAACTAGAGAAACTACTGCATGTATCCAGTAAAGGATGAAATAGATTAAGACTGTACAATTAAGCATCGTTTGCGAAACTGGACAACTGATGTAGAAAGCCCGCATATCATTCATCAGTTCATAATTATAAGAGATAAATAACACCTACTTACAAGTGGAAATCCCAGCCAATGGTAGTAACAACATTCATAAGTTCTACTCTCTAGCATCATAGAATGTCCTGGCACACGACTCAAGAGTATTTGAATTCATTAATAGTAAACTTACTTAGCAACACTTTGGTGACGTATGCATTCCCGCAGCATGGTACCATAGTGTAAAGCCATATCTGTGTTTTCATAACTATAAAATTTGAGAAAAAAGAGAGATCATTAGCATATAGCACCTAAGAGTCAAGACATAGATTATTTTATGGAAATATAGAAGTAAAAATAAGAGCAGGAAATAAGTTTATACAGGAAAACACACAAAAAGTTTCAAAATGAATGGTGTAAGGGTTTCTATTCATGCTATATTGCTATGATAAAATATATATGAAATTTTCTTTCAAGATTCTTGTCAAACTGAAGAGAATGAAATACTTATCAATCTCAACGCTCCCATAGAATCATCAATCATTTAATTCGAAGTGGTAGGCAAAAGCTCTTAAATATCACGTATTCCTTGGACCATGGTGAAAATCGCGTATGCTATTCGAGATGGACTAAGGAGAAATTTTGTATAAGACAACTAAACAAGGATCAATGATTAACTACAATTTACGAAGAAACCAACTGAAAAGAGGGAGAGGGGAAAAAATCAAGGTACTAGTGTTTGGTTAAAAATAATTTTTTTAACAAAAAAAAACAATCTATAGCTAAAAAAGGGAATTCACCAGTTACAATAGATGATTGAACGGAGATTACCAAAATAATGGAATTCAAATTCTCTTACAATTATAAGTTATAACTACAAAATGTACTGCAAGTGTTTTATTTTCTTTACTTTTTTGAAGTACAAATTACAAAAATGTAAATTAAAAAGATATAGCCTTTAAGGAAACTTACTAAGTTATTTTTAAAATAAAATAAAATAATTAAATTGGGCTTCAGTGTGCGCCTAAACCCGTAAGGGCCCTGCTGAATGAAAACGAAGCACCATAAAACAATGGTTGTCAATAAAGGGCACCATGGTATAACCTTTTTTTATATCCGTGATTGTCTGGGCAGCTTTCTGATACGATCCAACTTGGGAGTTTAGGAATTAGTTATTATATTATTTAATGATAAAGGGCGTTCGTGTCTTTTCATAGGTTAGGGCAACATTAGGGTTTTCTTCTTATAAATAGGGTAGGATATCATTGTTTAGGATATCC
>JBBMEF010000004.1:3479451-3493205 GCA_037832685.1 Sicyos baderoa
GTTATAAAGGGTGTTTGTGTCTTTTCATAGGTTAGGGCAACCCTAGGGATTTTCCCCTATAAATAGAGTAGGATATCATTGTTTATCCAGGAACTTGAGGCTTATGCTCTAGTTCTTGGAAATTTATTTATAATAATTTATATTTGATATGATCTAGATCCTGGATTATATCAATATCATGAAAACAATTCTCTGATGAACTTAATTACAAAAGATGTATGTGACATGAATGGCAAGCTTTCTGCAAACGCTCGAGCCAGTCAAATTTCATGAACTTGGATGTCAAGTAGTTAGAAACTGCAAATTTGTGTGCGTGCATGCTATGTGGTAATGATATGAACTTCCAATAGTATAAAAAAAGTATTCTTTTTCAATAACAAACCAATTTAATATTAGAGAGACAATTAAAGAGGAAACGGTAAGTGGCATATAAACGTTTCGATTAGATTTTTCATAAAAAAGTTCACTATCAAAGAAAATAAAATAAATATCTCCCAGAAATTGGGACTTGGAAGACAATGAAATGCTTACAAAACGGTAGCACTTGAAAATTGTTTCTACATCACAAACTCACCTGGCTGGTTTCACTCACTTTAATCTTTTGGCCATTACAGAATGCCCCTCCACCTAATGAAACAAAATCAATTAACTAACCAACAGGAATTCCAAGACAAAATTTCAAATGGAGCTTTAGATCCTAAAATTTACCCAACTTATTTGGCTCTTGAAGTTGTAAAAGTGCCCACAGTTTTTAATCAATTCCTAATTCAAGAATTAAAACCTTTGATGAAAAATAAGGTTGGATAATACTTTGTTTTTTTCGGCTAATAAACGTGCTTTATTTTTTTTTGGAAAAGAAACATTTCATTGATAAAATGAAATAAGGCAAAACCCAAGGCCCAAAAGCTTACAAAAATTGTTTCCAATTGGAAATAAAATAAGAAAGACTAAAAGAAGATAATGAAGGCTTTAATTTGCACCAAAAATACACAGAGGAAAGAACTTGTTCGAAAAGATTATGTGAAGAACGGGAAATTTCATTGAAAATCCTGTTATTCCTTTCACACCAAAGCAGCCAAAGAAAAGCCCTACAGAAGGCCAGCCAGAGAGTCTTCTTAAAGCCTTTGAATGGGTGCCCAACCAGAACCATAGATAGAGAGGTTTTGGTATCATTAGGGAAGACCACCAACCAATTAAAAGCCTGTAAAGCAGTAACCCAGATAAACGTGCTTTAACCCTACCTTCTCTCAATAAACTCACAAGCAAAGCAAAATATGTACACATTTTCATCTCTAGATCATGAACTATTAATTGTTTGTAAATGTTAGTCAAGAACAAGACAAATCATGTTTTTTTATAGGAAAATTGCTAATGAAAAGTACGATAGCCATATCGAAACTAATTACAAAAAGCTATGTCACAAAGAAATCAGTGGTGAGATCATAATTACAAACAAGGGAGGAAGCAAAGTAGTAATCGAAGCTATAAGAACAACAAAGGTGTGTTTGTGTGTTGTGTTGTTGAAGTTCTTGTTGTTTCTTTCAATCCACCATTTTCAAGAAAAGCATAGATAAAATTCAACCAGAGAGGATACAAATCATGTTTTTTTTAATTAATTCCTTATCCAGATTTTAACAAAAAGGATATAATTTAGAACTAATTAAACCTTTGGGGACTAATGTCGATGTTTTAAACTTTAGGGGTCAAATTACAAATAATGATGAATTTCACGAACCAAACTATATTTTCAAATATTTATAAAAACAATACCGGCAGTTGCAGTAAATATGCGAGTATTCCAACACATAGGACCTCCAACAAACTCTACCTGAAAAGACATACATTATGTCAGCAAAACCTTATAAGATTATCAGAAATCTTGAAAAAAAAACAAGCATGTCAAAGGAAACCAAATCAGCTGTCTTGTCCAAACACTTCAGCAGACAAGTAAAGATTACGGTGTGAATACCACGGCGGCAGCAGCAGGATTTCCCCGAAATAAAACTCCGACGGATACTGCAAAGGAAGGATAGCCATGTGCGAAATTTGTCGTTCCATCTGAATTTATACAGAGGTTAGACAACTTGTATTTATTGGATTATATATGTGCGCACATGGTAAAAATAAAACAGAGGAATAAGCTAAAAATATTATGTCGCAGGACTTGTCTCTAAAAGAAAATTATGGTAAAAAAATACAGCAAAAAATGGTTAAATCTTGTCCTCCATAGATTAGAGAGATTTTCAAGATGAACTCCGTGGTTGTAACTTGTACCAAAACTAGTGAGCAAATATAAAACAAAGCCGCACTTCAATGGTTCAAAACATAATTAAAAGACACAATAATATCGAAGTATCTATGGGATTCGGGACAATATAGAGAGACACATTAGAAATCAAATGGGAATCAATTTTGAACAAGAAACATGATTCCCAATTAAATAGGAATCAATTGATTATTGATGATATAAAATTGTCACTAAATTTATATATACTTATGTTAAAAAATCAACACTACCATCTCAAACTTAACACCTCAACGGTAAATATGTCCAGAAAAAAGATCTTTAAAAAGCAGGCTCCTCAAGGCTCAAATTGCTCATACTCATAGATTTGAGAACGAAACTTTGCTAGCAAACTAGCAGTACCATTTAAAACCTAGCTCAATGACTGTGCTTCTTGTTTTTTTCTTTTCACACTCTTAATGAAAATTTGTCTCCTTTTCAAACAAAAAAAACTTAATGCCTTTGCGGTAAGAATTAATATATAGTATTTAGATTACTTGGGGTTCCATCTCAAAACCAATTGGCAATGAGAGGAGTAGCCCACTTTTTTAATAAAGGTTGTGAGACCTCACTTTTCCAATGTGGGATCTTCGTGCGAACTTCAGAAAATAACTTTGTAAAAAAATGAATTACAGAATACTCTTTTAGAATGTATTAGTTTAGGTTTGACGAAATGTTTTAAATCAATTGTTTTTCATTTCTATCCCAGACTACCATTTCTTTATTTATTTTACTTTTTCCACAAATGAAGACGACAAATGATTGAATCACAATTGAGTATTCAAGTCATTGGTTCTAGACTATCAATTGAATCATAGTTTATGCCACAAACATTACCCCCAAAACAAAAGGGAAAAAAAATAGTAATGAAAGATCAAACAAAAAGATCCAATTGATAAACTACATATGCAGTACATTGGCTTCATTTGACACCAAAAGCCTCTATATATGGGACCAGTAGAATAAATGAAAGAGTACAGAAAGTTGAGTAAGTTCAGTATCTAATCATTATCAGAAGAAAAATGAAGGAACCATTATTAAGATATGCAGAAAAATCTTGGAGCCTGGGGGCAACAGATAATTTCCTAGTACTGAAAACAATATATTGACTGCTTTATATTTTCACACCAAAGACTGAGTTGCAAATACAAACCTAAAGGGTCGATGCACCAAAGATAATCAGATGATGAATCTCCAGTAACTCCTCCCTCTTCTCCCAGTATGAGGTGGTCTTTAAAATTCTTTCTAATAACTTCCAGAATAGCAGCCTCACTCATTTTATCTGTTCTGCAAGTTAATCAGGAAAAATGCTAAAAAATAACAGAATGCTAAATCTATATAGCAGAGTTATAGTTTAGTTAAGACGCCGAAAATGGTACAAACAAAATCTCCTTCATCTCTTGTAACTTCATGAACAAACAAATAATGTCATTTCACGTCCATAACTAAATCGATATTGCAGAGTTATAGTTTTGATACGACACCAAAAATAAAACATATGTTGCTGTAGTTGGAAATTCCAAGTTAATCCTTACTCGGTTACTAAGTCGGCCAGTCCTTTATATTCAATATTTCGAGGCTTATTAACAGCATCCATCACCACCTGATAACATCAAGGAAAATGTCACAAAATGAAGTGAACAAAAAACATACCCGGGTGACCCTTTCTCAAATGGCAGCAATCAGTTCAATAAGTTTCATAGTGAAGAAAACACCAAAAGCTAAAATAACTTGAAAATCATCCTAAACAACCACTTTTAATTTCCCAGCAACAAACACTCTAGTGCAAACCACAGCTTTTCAACAACAACAAAATTTACTTTAACCATTCCGGAGTAACCTAGTGATCAAGAAGAACCTTAAAATGTGTTTTCTTTTGGTAGAAGAAGAGTGGTAAACAATGGCTCTTCTAGAACCCTTTGTTTGTATTTGGTGGTAAACAACTACCTTACCATCCATCCTCCATCAAACTTATCACTCAACCACTACTAGCACCAGTCACCAACCGAGTAATTAATTACCCCAAACACTACTAACACTAATCCCAAATGAGTACTTAATTACCCCAACCACTATTGACATCAGTCTCCATTCGAGTAGTTAATTACAAAATTACCATTAACCCTATCACTCCACTCCAATCCCCTCTTTTCTACCAAATCCAAACATAGCTAAGTAACTAGGAAATAATTTCCTATGGATTTCTTTGACAACTAAATCTTTTAGAGTCACACATTATATTAAGTAAAAATAGATAAAGTGGGTGTAAGCTTGCCTAGACAATCACTAATTAAAAAAAAAAAAAAAAAAAAAAAAAACTTGAACTTTTCCTTCCAAATCTACAAGACATCCCTTCACAATGTAACTCCTCACCTGCTTCCCCCTCCCCCAAAATTTCCCAAAATTAGGTTCCCACTGATTACATTCTTCATATCAGAAATTCCCAAATGCTACAAACAAGAAATTCAAAGACAATAAGAAAGGGAAAATGAAGAATAAAAAGATAAAAATACATATATGGGAAAATGAAGAATAAAAAGATAAAAATACATATATGATCACAACACAAACCTTAGCTCCAGTCTTGGCAGCATTTTCAACGACTTGAATTAGGTGGGCAGGAGGAATAGGGCCAATGGAGTTGGCAGCCACTTTAGGGTATCTGTTGTCGTAAGAAATTTCAGACAAAGCAGCCCTAGGTTTCGACAATTTGGCGCGCAATGGTGGAATTAGCGGAAACCCACGATTGCAATCTCTGCGGAAGTTAAGAAGAACAGCGAGGCTTGGACTAGGAAATGAAATCGATCTGGAAATTGGAGAAATTGGAGAAATTGGAAAGTGGGTGTTCGTCGATAAGGCAAAAGAGATAGCCATTTTCTCTCTCGAGAGAGAGAATTGAAGAATCCGGTTGCTGGGTTTCTGAAAATGATAAATGGTGTACGCAGTTCTTACGGTTGCCAATGCCCAGCAAATACTTGTGGCGGAATCATCTGTTCTTCGTTTTTGGAATCTTCTGTTTTCACTTTTTCTTTTCTATGATTATTTTGACTTTAGGTCATGTTTGAAAATTATTTTGTTTTTTGTTTTTGTTTTTTGAGATTTAAGTTTATTCTCACTCAAATTTTTTATCATGTGTTCTACTATTTCTACCATATATCAATTTTATCTTTCTTTAAGAAAGTATGAGAATACTAACAAATTTTTAAAATCAAAAACAAACTTTTAAAAATTACTTTTTTTTGTTTTTAAAAGTTTGTTAGTGTTCTTCTACCTCTCTAAGGAAGGATGGATATATCGTAGGCAGGGGAGCACATTATAGTAAATTTGGGTGAAAATATGCTTAAATTTCGAAAACCAAAAACAAAAAACCAAATGGTTATCAAACAAGACCTTATTTATTGGTATTTGACTCTCATATCATTTTGGAATAGTTGTACCGGGTAAGATTTGTTAACTCTTCTTACCTCAATTTGTACTAACAAAAACCAAAAACAATTCTTTTTTCACCAAAGATTTAGACTAACCTAAACTCATTTCCCCAATAAGCAAGTACTTAAGTAAATGAAAAAACATTTTATATTATATATTTATATTAAAATTAAGGAAGTTTAGACATTGGCTTCCTAAATTTTGAGTACCTATACTGACCACACAAGAGAAATATAAAACACATCAAAAATTATTATTAATTAACTTCATAAAATGAACCGAATTTGAAACATTATGAATCAAATGTTTAAATATTTTGTTGAGCTAAAAAATTGTGTCGTTTTAACTAATTGAGTTAAGTCAAGCTGTTTATTTGGAGCGCGAAATTTTTTTATATTTAATTGTCATACATAGTTATCTAAATATGTGGATTTTTTTATCATTTTTTCTAAAAAAAACAACAAATATGATTATTTAAAATATCAAATATTTATATTTTTAGCACCTATAATTATGTGTCTAATTTAACAGAAAACAAATGACCACTATTTTTTTTTTTTTTTTATTGATGATGAAAAGTTCAAATTTCAACCTTTATATTTGAAAGATGATACTGCTATCGAACAAGATCAGATCGAGAATGTTTGTAAATAAAATATAACTAAATGAAGAGAATCTTTGTAAATAAAAATCCTTAGGGAACCCAATTTATGAGGATCTCAAAAAATCATATCCAAGCATATTTCTATGGATAATTTGATTTACAAATATGTAACATTTAGTAAACCATAATATTTACGTATGATATCTATCAAACAATTCCAGATGAATTAAACCATGCACTTTGATTTTAATCATTTGCATATCTCTTATAGCAATTCTCATTTGCATATCTCTTAAATAAATAGAAGCTCTCCATTTGAATTCACAACTTCACAGATACTAAAAAGTTGTAACAAAATCTAAATAATCTTACAACAAAAGACCAAACTGCTATCCATTGAAGATGTTTGATTTAAACTCTAAACTCTAACAAGTCCCATGATTTTCAATTGGCAATCAGCTCAATCTCAAACAACATATCTGTAAGTCACATATCTACCTGCAGTCTCACTTGGTCGGATAATCTTCACTACTTGTCCACGCTTCAGCCCGTAATATCGAGCAATTGGATCGGTAACCTGTATGCGAGGTAGCTGAGACAAAATGCAAAATCACATCAGAAACGAATAGATCATATTTTTCAATGAGTTTTAACTACGTCATCATGTCTTACACAAAAAAATAAATGGATACTAATAAGGGTGAATCCAATTCGAAGATTAGGAAGGACCGAAAATTATTGCTTTTATATAAATATAATTCGAATGTTTTTTTCAAATGTCAAAGGTTTAATTTGCACTCTTACATTAATGTAACGCCAAATATGAATCTAGCCTTTCACTATTTTACCATCAATTTTTTAAAAAACAAAATACCTAATAAATCATGAAAATAATATATAATTTCTCATTCAAATTAAATATCAAAAAATTTATAAATTTTATTATTTCGGATAAGAAATAATTTGGTTGACGATTGAAATTACAATAAAATCTCAAATTGAAATAAAATTAAAAAATACCTCTTTATCAAAGATGAGCCATAACTATAGTCAACAAAAAACAAAGTGTTTTTTACAATGTACATACAAGCACATTGATAAATATTTAATAAAAATAGTTATAATTGAAAATTTTATCACAAGAGGTTGTTCTATGGTAATTTTGCTAATTTCTCCATAAGAAAGCTCACACCATAGATAAGGTTAGGAGAGTTTTTTTAGTTCAATCACAAAATTGAAATATATGAATAGACCTATGTATAGTTTAAATAAATAAAATAATAAATTTGAATAAAAACACAAAAAAAGTTAAAAAGAAATTCATGAAAAAATGAGTTCACAAAAATAATGGAAAATATACATAAAAAATGAATAAAAATTATTTAAAGAAATAAAAATGAAAGAGAAAATTGAACGTAAACCTTCAAAAAAAAAAAAAAATGTAAAAGGAATTAAAGGAGGTAGTGAAAATTAAACAAAAGGAAAAATAAATTGAACTCTAAAATATTTTTAAGGATAGTTCTCTATATATTTCAAATGAATAAAAAATACTTTATATAAACACACAAAAAGACTTAAAACAAATTTATAAAAAAATGTGTTCACAAAAAAAAATGGAAATATACCCAAAAAAAAATAATGAAAAAATGAAAAGAAATAAAAATGATGTGTTTATAAATAAAATCAAGAATGAGAACATAAATAAAAGGAATTAAAGGAGGGAGTAGAAATTAAACAAAAATAAATGAATAGTAAAAAAACGTCAAACATTCAAACGTGAAACTAAAATATTTTAAATGAATAAAATAATATTTTTTTATAAACACACAACAAAGACTAAAAAATCTATAAAAATGTGTTAAAAATATGGAAAATATACACAAAAATAAATAAATAAACGAACGAAAAAATGTATCTAAAGAAAAAATGAAAAGAAATAAAATGATAGGTTCATAAATAAAATCAAAATGAAGAAAGAGAACCTAAAAGAGAAAAATAAATAAAAATGAATTTAAGGAGGAAGTGAAGATTAAACAAGAAAAAATAAATAGTAAAATAATTGCAAGTATTCACACACTTTGAACTCTAAAATATTTTTAAGAATAGTTCTCTATATGTTTTAAATGAATAAAATAATAAATTTTTATAAACAAACAAAAAAAAAATCCATGAAAAAATATGTTCACAAAAAATGAATGAAAAAATATATTCAAAGAAAAAATAAAAAGAAATAAATATGATGTGTTTATAAATAAAATCGAAATGAATTAAAAGAAGAAAGAGAAAATTGAACATAAATAAAGGAAAGTAAAGGAAAAAGTAAAAATTAAACAAAAAAGAAAAATAAATAGTTAAAAAAACTACACGTATTCATATTTGAACTCTATAATATTTTTAAGAGTAATTCTCTATACATTTCAAATGAATAAAAAATAATTGGTTATAAACACACAAAAAAGACTTGAAGAAATTTATGAAAAATGTGTTCACAAAAAAATGGAAATATACCCAAAAAAAGATTAATGAAAACATTTAAGAAAAAAATGAAAAGAAATAAAAAGGAAGTGTTTATAAATAAAAAATCAAAATGAATAAAGAAGAATGAGAACATAAATAAAAGGAATTAAAGGAGGAAGTGAAAATTAAACAAAAACAGAAAAATAAATTGTAAGAAAACCACAAACATTCAAAACTTGAAATCTAAAATATTTTAAACGACTAAAATAATATTTTTTTATAAACACAAAAAAGACAAATCTATAAAAATATGTTTAAAAAAATGAAAAAATATACACATAATAAATAAATGAAAATTTGTATCTAAAGAAAAAATAAAAAAGAAATAAAAATGGTAGGTTTATAAATAAAATCAAAATGAAGTAAAGAAAAAGAGAACATAAAAGAGAAAAAAATAAAATAAAATAAAATGAATTTAAGGAGGAAGTGAAGATTAAATAAGAAAAAAAATTACTAAAATAATTGCAAGCATTCACACTTTAAACTCTAATATATTTTTAGGAATAATTCCCTATATATTTTAAATAAAATCACAAATTTTTATAAACAAACAAAAAAAATCCATGAAAAATATGTTCACAAATTATATTAAAAAAAAATGATGTGTTTATAAATAAATTCGAAATGAATTAGAAGAAGAAAAAGAAAATTGAACATAAAAGAGAACATAAATTAAAGGAATTAAAGGAGGAAAGGAAAATTAAACATAATAAAGAAAAATAAATAAGCATTCGAACTACATTCAGACTTGAACACTAAAATGTTTTGAAGAAGAGTTCTTTATATACTTTAAATGAATAAAATAAAATAAAAAATTATAAACACACAAAAAAACTATATAAAAATCCATAAAAAGAATGTGTTCACAAAAAATGGAAAATATACAAAAAAGAAAAAAAACGAATAAAAAACTATATTTGGAGAAAAAATGAAAAAGAAAAAAATAATAATATGCTTACAAATAAAATAAAAATGAATTAAAGAAGAAAGAGAAAATTGAAAATAAAAGAGAAAAATAAATAAAAGAAATGAGAGGAAGAGAAAATTAAACAAAAATAAAGAAAGAGAATAAATAAATAGTAAAATAGCTGCAATCATTCATACTTGAACTCTAAAATATTTTAGAATAGTTGTATGTATATTTTAAATAAAAATAATAATAAAATTTTATAAACAAAAAAAAAATAAAAGAAATCCATGAAAAAACGTGTTCACAAAAAATGAAAAAAATACAATATATATATATATAAAAGAAAAAATATATTTTAAAAAAATGAGAAATAAAAAATGATGTGTTTATAAATAAAATCAAATGAATCAAAGAAGAAAGAAAAAATTGAACATAAATAAAATGAATTAAAAGAGAAAGTGAAAATTAAACAAAAAGGCAAAAATAATTAGTAAAAAAAGGGTAAAATATTTTTAAGAATAGTTCTCTATAAATTTTAAATAAACAAAATAATAAAAAATTTCAAACACAACCAAAAAAAACTTTTTAAAAAAATCCATGAAAAATGTGTTCACAAAATAATAAAAAGTATACAAAAAAAGAAATGAAAGAAAAATGATGTATTTATAAATATAATCAAAATGAATTAAAGAAGAAAGAGAAAACATAAAGGGAATTTGCGCTGTATAGAAATTTTCCTGCTCTGCATTAGAATTATAGCAACTTTTTAAAAATATTGCAAATATAGCAACTTTTTTTTTGATAGATTCCATCAGACACTATTGATGGGGTCTATCAGACATTATTGATGGGGTCTATCAGACATTATTGATGGGTCTATCAGACATTATTGATGGGGTCTATCAGACATTATTGATGGGGTCTATCAGTCACTATTGATGGAGTCTATCAGACACTATGGATGGAGTCTATCAGACACTATTAATGGAGTCTATCAATCTGATTTTGATAGATTTGCAAATATTTTCAAAAAGTTGCTATTTACTCAATTTTTTTATCTTATTGTAATATACATGCAAATTCCCCAAACATAAATAAAAGGAAGGAAAGAAGGAAGTGAAAATCAAACCAAAAAAGGGAAAAATAAATAGTGAAAGAACTGCAAGCATTTAGACTCGAACCATGTCCAACACATTATCTTGGGGGCCAATTACCACTATAACACCTTTCTCTTTTTCATTTATTAGAAAATTGTAAACAATATATATATTGTAAAAACTAAAAAGTTTTGAGGTACTGTACTGACCTGCGTTTCTTTCAACGTATACCGCTCCAACAGCGTCTTCTTCTCTTCATTTGACATCAACTGGTGCTCTGGAACCAGAACATGATCTTTAATGTTAACCATCAATTCTGCTTCCTGCACCCACCAACATCCAACAAAACTCTAAACATTAACTTCACTAAATTTTAAAAAAATAAAATAAAAATTAAGAAGAAGGATATCGAAAACACAAGAGTTTAGTAGCTAAGATCCGAAAAAGCAAGAACTTTTGTGGAAGCAGTCTTTTAAAAAGCTCAAGAGGCACAATAATTTACTGAACCTACACCCTTAGAGGCATTGCACAAGAATACGTAATTTTTCACGGTAAAGAAAATGAGGAATATTAAAAAAAAAAAAAAACACTAAGAATTAGTAAATATTATTATTTTTAATTAATAAAGAACAAAAACAAACTATACGCAATAATTTTTGTGTTAAAGCCTTTAACTTAAAGGTTCACACGACTCGGAACACACGTCCTTTTCCATGAGCCGTACCTATTCAAAACGAGGTGCTAGACTTGTGACTTGAGCCTAGGTGCGAACTTGACCGAGATTTTTTAAAATAATGAGTGGATGGTTTAGAGGGAATTCCAATAACAACCTTCGAAAAGCTGACATTAAAATTATTCATTCTTAAGCCAGAAAATCCTGCCCCCCACCCACCTACCTTAGCTTTAGGATAGGATAGGAGCAAAGGAAATCCCTCTGGCTCTCATTGCATTTCTAGCATATGATGACATTATATTCAATCCAACATTAAATGATCAAAGAAAATATTTAGAGATTTAACTTTTACCTGGAAAACCTCCAAATGGAATTTAGAAGATACTTCGCCTACACAAGTACGGGCAAAGGGGGTCAAATTTTGTTGAACCACCAATATTGCTCTAAGAACATTCTCTGAATTCATACGATTTGTATACATCTTTATTGTCTTGACGCCAACCTTTGCCTCTTCGGGAAAGAAAACATATATCTGTATAAAAAAAAAGTCATATATATAAGAGAAGGGGAACAAAAAAGAGAATAACAAATAACCTATAAGTTCCTAGCGCCTTTAATAATCATTTTTCATATAAAAAACAGAAACATTTTTATTGATTAGATAAAAGTGTGGCAAGAATTTAGGTCTAAGTCATTTATATTTTTGACAATAAGATAACCCAGTAAATATAAAACTCCAACTATCAAGATGTTCAACGTCCAACTTGAATACCTTGCATATCTGAAGGATTATCTCACTATCCGCTATACATCCGATAGAAAAAACTTGCATATGATGGATAAACCATCAAGCACAGAGGGCCGAAGAGGAAGACTCATCCTGATTAAATAAATACAAACCAAACTGATCCACTTGAACTGGATCATTTTTTAAAAAAATGGGGTCAATTCAATGTGGACCATACTGGTCACAAATAGGGTTTCTAAGATACAGAATTCTCTTTATAAAGGTTTTCATCTTCTCTTAAAGAAGCATTTGAATCCTTATCGAAATTCAAAAAATAATAATAATTCTTTTTTTTTTTTATGAGAAACAAACTTTCATTAATCAATGAAAAGGAACAGAGAGAACACAATGATTACAAGAGTTGTTGCCAATGTGCAAATAAAAAAGTAAGGTCATAGTTACAAAAAGGTGGAAGCCTATGACTCCAAAAAATTTCAAGATGTATAGTGTTTTCAAAAAGAGTGCTGATAGATTTAGATGTGTCGTTGAAGATCCGATTATTTCTTTCGATCCACCACTTCCAAAAGAAAGCATAAACCAAATTTGTCCATAGAGTTTCTTTTGTGTTTTTGAAAGGGTGTCCATCCAAGATGCAACAAAGGAGAGAAGAAAGATCCTTAGGCCGAACAAAAAACCATCCGAAGGTGCCAATTATCTGAGTCCAAAAAGAGTCAGCCTATTTACAACGACTAAAAATATGCTCTTGTGTGTCAGCACCACCATAACAAAGGCTACAACAACTCGGAGATAACGCAAAAAACGGCAGCTTCTTTTGGAAACAACTTTCTTTTTATCTTTCTTAATAAGAAATGAAAACATTTTTATCGATAAAGATGACGCTGTTACAAAAGTTTTGAGTCAGATTCTAAGCCCTTTATTTTTTATATCCAAGACTATTCAAGGAAACTTGCCCGCACCTTAACTTTTGTCATGGGAAATACCACAAATTCACACAGCATTTGGATGTTAAGGAAACCCTTAGGAAATCAATACAAAGAGGTAAGTGGCTTGAAGCCTTCACCTCTAAGTTACTTAAGCCCCTCTTGACCACTAAGTCAATACATGATGGTTAGTTATGAGCCTTTTATACAATGAGATAATACAATAAATACAAATCTTGGTCTCCGTCTCTCAAAAAAGTTGAACATCTAACTTTAGGTCCTAAAAGAAGAGGGCTTATATATCCGAGGAATAATTTAATGAATCTCAGCTACGCATCCATGAAAAAGAACTTGTATGTGTGAAAATTTTCATCGAAACTGACATAGAGAGAAAGGGGGAAGATCACGGCATCAAATGAGGAATGTGTGGAGAAGACCCACATTCTCATCAGCAATTGGAATAGTGATAGAGTAGGGTAGATTCACCCAAACTTGGTGAAAGTCAAAGTGTAGGTTAGATTAGTTAAAGTTGTTGTAACCTAGGTAGTTAAGTTTGTTAGTAGTTAAGTTTG
>JBBMEF010000004.1:3502251-3524664 GCA_037832685.1 Sicyos baderoa
AAGTAGTTTTCCAAAGTTTGTTTTTGTTTTTAAAAGTTGGTTAGTATTCTCCTACTTTCTTAAAGAAAGATGGATAATTGGTGGGGAGGATGGAGCACATGGTAGGAATTTTGAGAAAAAATAGGCTTAAATTTGAAAAACCAAAAACAAGAAACCAAATGGTTATCAAGCGGGGCCTAAAGAAAGTGAGTTATGTTCAATATGCAAGTTAGCGTGAATTGTTCAATATTTAATGACAATTTTTTCTAAGCAAATATAATTCAATCCATATAAAGTATAAATTTATGATTTTAGTTTTAAAATCTCTTCACCTTCAAATGTTATTGAATTAAAAAATGATGAATTTTAATATGAAGTTGGCAAAGATAAAAAAAATATGAGTTTAGTACTAAAAAAAAAAAAGAAAAAAAAATATATATATATATATATTGTATATATGAGTTTAACTTTTGGATGCAAATGAGGTATGAACCATATCCGACTCTCAACATGATAATATCTTGTCAAACAACTCTAGAAAAGAAAATATATTTTTCCAAAATGCATTTATCTTCCAGAAAATTAATTGAGTTTGTTTTTTAAAGAAAAAAAGTAAAATAAAAAAAAAATCATCATTTATTTTGGTATCATATTTGAGGAGATGTTAATCATAAAGATCATGACCGTTTTGAAGATGAAAACAGTTACATATTACAATCTTTATGAAAAAAAAGAGTAAATAAATTAATCAAAAAGGGATATTTTAGTTAAAATTAGTTTTTTTTAAGTAGGGTTGAAGTACAATCAAACAATAAAATTATTGCGCCGCTGATCCTTTCGGTGAGTTAAAATTAGTTGCTTTGACATCGATTTTACCTTTGCACCAACCTATAGTGAAAAGGGACATTTGTTTTTTACCATGAGCATTCTAAAAACTCATTACACAATCGAATTAGGAGAAAATTATGTAATATGTATTAAAAGAAGAGATTTATTTATTGAATTTGAGGCAAAATACAAAACATTAAATTTTTTAGGATAGTAACTAGTATTGGGAATTATTTTATTTTTTAAATGAAAATAAAATATTAAGAACATAACCTTAAATTAATATTAAGGTGTGAATGGAACAGAACCATATATCTACTTAACTATGTTTACTTTAACAATATTTTAATAATGATATAGAGATTCAAATATACCTATCGATCGTCAAAAGTAGCATACATCCACTAACATCTTGTACGAATCCTCCCCAATATTATTATATAAAAATATATATATATATATATACCTATTGATCAAATATAAATATTTTAATATTATTTGAATTATATTGCGTTATAATCAAATGGGATCATTTCACTTTTTAAAAAAACCAAACATAATTCATCAGTCAAGATTCAATAGCAAAGAAAATACAAGAACCTTTCCCTCGTAACTGAAACCAAACAAAAGATAGCAACATTAGTCGAGAATGGAGATGCGCGAGTCTTGTGCCCAATACACACTACTGATCATGTTGAATTGAAATATGATAATTTCATTCGGGAAAACTTATCATATCAGTCCAATTCAAAAAATATATATAATAATAATACACAATACTATATTAATATCATATAATATTGTATTAATAATACATAATAATATATCAGTAATACAAAATACTGTATAATAATAAAATAATATTTTATTAATGAGTATTAATAATAAACTATCGATACAAATATTTTCAAATTTGACTATAATTATTTTGTTAAAATAGATTACTATCCTTTCTCTTTAAATTACTTAGTGAAATTGAATATATATTTTGAATTGGAATAAGATTCTTATTTAATTAAGTTTTTTTTTTAAATGAATTTTATTTCAAATAGAAAATCCCATCCTCCTTGTTTTAATTATAACAACTTTATGAAAATAATTAATAAATTACAAAATGTTTTTTTCAATCGATTTCACTGGATTAATCTCAAATCAACTTAACTTTTGATAGCCATCATTTTTTTGGGTTTGACTGAAATCATACTTTGACTTGATTGAATTTTTTTTGTCATATTTGATTTTTAATTTGTTTTTTTTGATATTATAATTTTTTTTCTTTCCCATCCAAAAAAAGAACTATATTTTACTTTATATTTTACCATCAAAATCTATTTTATTAAAGCAATAAAATACATCCAATCCCCACCGAATTAGTTAAAACACAGACACAGAATTAATCAATAAATAAACTGACAATTCGCAATTTAAAAAATATATATATAACAGATGTAAATCCTTCCTATTTCATTTAAAATCCTTGCCATCACAAGTATGTAGATTTAAACAAGAAAAAAAGAAAAGAAAGTATATTACCTGTTTTGGAAAAGAAAAAAGAAAAAAAGTGTAGATATGATTTTAATGGCTCCATTTCATATATGGTATATAAGATAAATCGAACATAGTTCTACATGAATAATCGACATGTAAAATTGAGAGTTCAAATCTTCCTACCTTACCCTTAACAACACTTTTTATTCAATAACGAAAATCCATGACATATAAAATTATATAGAAGCAAAGTTTAATTAGTTTGAGATGCCAAAGAAAGCTGTGAGGTGGTTGTTGCCGCTGAGGTCCTTGAAGACTATCGTGCCATAGGAGCGGCTCACGGTGCCATCGAGGGCCGTCAATCGGAGCTTGTAGTTGGACCCGGCCACGGTCTGCACGAGTCCGCTGGTCACTGCTTGGAATTTCAGTTGAGTTTTGGCCTCCTTGTTGTGTTCAGTCACTGCGAACTGCCCTAGGCTTTGGATGTTTGGGTTGGTTATGTCCTCTATTGGTTCGTAGTTGCCGAGTACATCTTTCGAAGGGCTCGTCGTTGCGAGTGACATCGGCACAACGAGGAGGAGAAGAGAAGCTACGAGAAAGAGACACTTTGTCATGGTTAAGTAATTTGGAGGTGAGGATTGAGTGTTGATGGTTTGTTGAAGAAGAAGAAGAAGAAGGGAGGTGGGTATTTATAGGAAATGGAAGAATATTGCATGCATGCATGTGGGAGATTACAAGTTTGCCCCTAAGATATTGTTCGGAATTTCATAATAAATGCGGGTGTTTTTAGACAAATATTGTGAATATTAAGCAAGAGAGTTATTGTTCAATATGCAAGTTCGCCAGAATTGATGATAAAGTTTTGTGAGTAAAATATAAATTTATGATTTTAGTGATCTAATCTCTTTGCCTCCAAATATTATTAAAAGTTGTATTTTAGGTATTTTTTAGGAAAGATCTCGTACATATTTTTTACTATCTATACAAATGAGAATGTGTTATATCTTTAATATATCATTTCTTTTTTATTAGTTAAATTATCTATCTATTTATATATTAATGCATTTTTTATATTTAGATTGTTCATGTCATACATGATTATTTTCACAAATGGTGAGAGGTGCGTATTAAATACTTTCTAGTTAGGAAATACAAAAGTTGTGCTCTGTATATTACTAAACTAAAAAATGATGATTTTTAATATAAAGTTGGCAAATAAAAATAAATAAAGAGATATGAGTTTAACTTTTGGATAAAAATGGTCTTAAAAAAAACATTTGGATGCAAATAAAGATAATCATTCTTTAATAAGATTGAACATGAAAAAGAAAACTCAACGTCAAATATTTTCTTTTTTGAAGTGGAGGGAGGAGATTACAAATACCGATTCTTACAGGATACAAACGAGTTCAAAACCACCTTATGGGTTTGAACATTATGTAAGATATTGTGCATTATAACTAATTTTTTAGATTTTTTTCTCTAAAATAAATTCGTATTTATTTTGAAAATTTTATTTTTGAAACTATAGTTTTTTTTTTTTTTTTTTTGAAAGCAATTTTTGAAACTATAGTTAATTTTGTTCTTGGAATTTATTTTGGTTATAATCCTTTTGTTATTTTCTTACCAAGATTATAGTCTTGAATCAATAAATTTCATATTTTCATGTTTCTCCATTTTTAACTCTACTGAAATGGAATGCTTTAAATGTAATTAGTAATTGTTTTGTTTTTTTATAAGAGGAATTGGTAATTGGTTATTATAACATATTAATATAAAAAAAAACCGTCAAGTCATTAGGAATTTACCTTAAAGTGCCTAACAAAATCAAATCAATGCAAAAGAATTCTAGAAAGCATTTCAAAAAAGAAGAAAAAAAACAAAAAAAACAATTCTAGAAAAAATATCAATACAAAATAAATATATTTTTCCAAAATACATTCAGAGAATGTTAAACCTAAAGATGGAGTAGGGGATATTGGTTTGATTTTAGGTTAAATTGATAATTGAACGATTCAATATTTTTTTACAAAAAAGAAAAAGAAAAAGAGAAAGCAAACTAATGTATAATAAAAGATAAAATATTTTGTTTGTTATTCTTCGAATTTTAGGTCCGAAATTCGATCCGGATTCAATTATTTGACAAAAAAATGAAATGAACCAATATTCAATAACAAAATTATTGGTTCGATTTTCTCTATAATTTTATTATTTTTTACTATTTTATTTCCAGCCCATATTTAAATGTTTTTCTTTTCTTAGGAACCGAATGGAAATTTTAGTTGGATTTTAAATGCCAGATAAATTTTTTAATTCTTGTAACAAGTATGGTATTGAAATTTTCCGGGTGGTGCGTGGTTGAGCGCCTAGGTGTTAGAGTGTATTCTCTTTGACATTTTAAGTTCGAGACTAGTGTGAAGATTAATTTTTCAGGTGGTCTCTCCTTCCCACCTTTGAATTCTACAATATATCTTGATGTCACAATCTAGAAATGGATAAATGGTGCCCCAAATTTAGAAAAGCGAAATTTCAAGTTCTCGAATCATAAAAAATAAAAAGAATGATATTGAAATTCTCACTCTAAATAAAGAGAGAGAAAAAAAAAATATATATAACAACTATAAATGGGCGCATCATTAACATGTAGAAATTGTTTATATTGTCATCGACTTGCAACCTTACAAGTTATGTATAATCATTTTGTGGAAATAAATATGGAAATGCGTGTGTGTTTTTTCTTTTACAAAATTGGATGGAAAATTCGAATTCATGACTTATTTGTATCACAGCATTTAAAAATACAATACAAAGATGATGAAAGCTATTGAAGAGCGTTGAGAGAGAATTGTATTATTGTATGAATGGAGAAGAAAGTGTGGAGATATTATGTCACATCTAATACAATTTTAATTGTGACCTATATATACTACTATCTTAACCTAAGATTCAATAAATTTATACTCTAATATTCTTGTCATCAAGTGTTGATGTCATTGAGCTTACTTTTTTTTTTTAGTGTTTATTTTGTTTCTCACAAATGAGAAATTTTATAGTGATTTGGTCATATAAAATCGGGATTAAGTGCATCTTCGTTTGAAAAAATAAAACAAAATATAAGAAACTGTCCATATTCTTTGATAACAAATTATTTTTATTTTTGAAAATTAAATTTATTTTCACTAAAATTCTAAATTTATATATATGAGCAAAATTAATGATCATGGTGACAAGGTTACTTTTCCAAAAACTATATCAAAGAGTTAATTGATTTCAATCCCACAATTATATGTTCGATTATGAAAAGATTAGTGTGTAATACCTTTGAAGACCAAATACCAATTTTCATTTGAATTATATTATAACCAATCATTTTAGCTAACACGCCACCAACCTTTTCAATTTACCATGAGGATTCTAAGAACTCATTACACAACGGGATTGGGAAAAAAATGATGTAATCTATATATTAAAATAAAGATTTATTTAATGAATTAAAAGCAAAATTTAAAACATGAAAATCCTACGAAATTTTGTTGACATCAAGATGTTGTAAGTCAAGTTGTATATTCCGTGACATTAATCAAGATATACTAATAAAAAATAACAAGTTGTCGTCCTTTAAGTGATCATGAACCCAATAGACATTTTGGAGTAGACCAAACCAAAAACATAACAATTAACTAACTTAGGAGAGCAGCAAAATAATCATGTTGAATTGAAATGTGATAATTCATTTACTCAATGAAATGTGATACATATGTTAAAAAAAATTGTGATACATAATTTGAATTGGAATAAGATTCTTATTCTATTCTAGAAAAGAAACTTATATTCTTTTGAAATTGGAAAGGCCAATCGGTAGAAGAAGGGTGGAAAAGTACGGCAGTGCACATGTTAAACTTAAAATACCCTCCAAAATTCCTAGAAAAATAGAGAATCTTTGGGCATATTCTAAAATACCCTCCAAAATTCCTTCTTCATATTTTTGTTGTTGTATTGGATCAATACAACAAAAAACTGATATGAACATGGAATTTTGAATAAATTATAAATTTCGTTTTTTATAATTTGTATAAAATTAGAATTTAATACTTTGATAAAATATATAAATGTTGTTGCAAAAAATAATATAATTTTAATAACATCTTGTACAACTTTTATAATATTGTTGTATAAAAAGAATATATATATATATATATTTATTTATTTATTTATTTATTATTCATTGATATTTTTAGTACAAATTGAGAGGATGAGACTATGAAATCAAATGCACAATTATTTCCAAATAAAATTTACCTATTTAAATGGACTAATAAAATAAGTAAAATTACTAATTAAAAAAAATAAAATTACTTTTTTTCGTATTAACACAAATAATTGTTTCAAAAAAAATAAAAATAAAATAAAAAAAATCTCGCATGATCGGCAACCAGTTTTTTTAATTATTATTATTCTTTAATTTTTTTGCATCACATGGTCCAGTCTTCAATTTGATCGAGAATCGAAATCACTTGTTCCTCATCCTCTATCTTCTCCATTCGATCCATTCTTTAATTTCCTTGTAAAGATTTAAGCAATGGCGGAAAATGGTATGAACCGGGTTTTCCCAATCTTCCGTAATTGTTTCTCTTTCATTCATCCATGCATCCATTTTTCCATTTGAGATAATGGGTTTATTTTCTGAAAGCGTTGTTTGATTTTGCTTTTAGTTTCTCTCGACGAGTTCCTTGCAGCTGCAGTCGATGCCGCTAAGAAAGCTGGAGAGGTTTTTTTTTTCTTTTTTTTCCCCCTCCTTGAGTTCTGTGTCATTTACTTGATTAATTTCAATCTGGTGATGATTTCTTCAATTTCATTTGATTCTGTGGAGATTTTGTAGATAATTCGTAAGGGATTCTATCAGACCAAGCATATAGAGCACAAAGGCCAGGTAATCAATCCAATTCCCTCTTCCCCTTTTTTGGGTAATGCATTGTTTTGATTTTTGTAGTTTTATTTGCCTTTTTTTTTTTTTTTTTTTTTTGATATCCGTGACTGTCCGGGCAAGCTTTCGTGCACCTCGACTAATGTCATGGGACATACCGCCTGACTCTACAACATTTGGATGCCAAAGAAACCCGTAGGAAATTAATTTCTAGGCAGATGGCCACCCACCATGGATTGAACCCATCACCTTATGCACCTGACCAATTGAGCCATCCATGATGGTTAGCTCTCTCTCACTTGTTGAAATCTTATTCAAAATTGTAAGCTCCTTGAAACGTTGTGAGACATCTGAATGCTATTATGAAGAACAAGGGAATGACATAATAATTATGAGCTTACTGGTTCGAATCCCCTATCTTCCAATGTTGTTGTATAAAAAAGAACAAGGGTATGGATAGTCAAGCTAAATTTGAGTGTTAATTATATTCCTAACTATTCTATTTAGATGGCTGGAGTATTTACAATGTGAAGCAGCATGCTTCTATTGGAACTTATTGGGTGTGATTTCTGCTCCATAACTACACTTCTATTTTTTATTTATTTATTTATTATTATTGACATGGATTGCAGGTTGATTTGGTCACTGAAACTGACAAGGCTTGTGAAGATCTCATATTTAATTATCTCAAGGAGCATTACCCCTCACATAAGGTCTAGTTCTTTTAGCTCATTTTAAGTTGTCCATTATGTATGAAGAAAAAGTTGACCTTTTTCCCTACCCTGAGTTATTACAAACTGGCTACTTCAGTTCATTGGAGAAGAAACTACTGCTGCTTCTGGCCATACTGAGTTAACCGATGAACCAACATGGATTGTCGATCCTCTTGATGGAACAACTAACTTTGTTCATGGGTACCCATCCATGCCTGCAATTTATGTTCCTTTCCTTCATGTATCAGTAGCTATTGCTAACATTAGTTTCCCAACATGACAACTTGTAGGTTCCCTTTTGTGTGTGTTTCCATTGGCCTGACCATTGGTAAGGTTCCCACGGTTGGAGTTGTCTACAATCCGATTATTGATGAGGTGAGAATCACATTATTTCAGGACAGGAAACAATGTTAGATACTGGTCGAGGTTCCTACATTTGTTTGGAAAAAAATCAGCTTTGTGATAATCTTACATTACCAAATAGGGACACAACGTTGCACGTTTTTTCACAACCTTTTGATCAAGTGATAGCCATTTTTCATAACTTTTATGTAAATACTGTTGGAATTAGTATGATCAAATTGACCTATTTATGATCAAATTAGTGAAATATGTTCATCATCTTCTAGGAGCCTGCTAGCATGTTTTGTTTATCCATTTCTTGCTGAGCCAATTTTATTGTTTTGTTTTCACTGTCTCTAGCTTTTTACTGGAGTTCGTGGGAAAGGTGCCTTTCTTAATGGCAGGCCTATAAAAGGTCCGTATGTGGCACTTCAACTTCTCTGGAACTTTGAAACTTTGGAATTTTATATGATTGATTCATCTCATATTCCTCTATTTGTTATCTTGCAGTATCGTCTCAAGATGAATTGGTGAAGTCTCTTCTTGTCACTGAGGTATCTTGTTAAAAATTGATTGAATGAGTCAATTTTATTTACTGATCACGAGACAGTCATGTGCATCACGGACACTTGTCACTGCTATACTTGTCACTGCTGGCTATAAATTGGCATGTAAAACTGCTGCCAACGTTCTAAATAGGTTGCAGCACAATTTCAGTCTCTATATTCACATTTCTACTAACCTTGCTCCTCAACTCTCTTCATGATATGTACCTTAATGCTCTGCTATGAATTATCTTTGGGTCAAATGTTTGTCTGATAAGTAACTTGAAAGTTGAGAGTAACTTTACAATGGCAATGGATATGATGGGAACCATGTTCTGACACCTTACTTTGAAGATTTTTTTTCTTAATCCTGTAAAAAGTCCCTGAAATTCTTCACCGCCTCTTCCTTAATTTACACCCAAGATGGTAGGGAAAACACAATTCAAATGTTGCTCTTGAGTTCTCTTTCAAGTAGCCATTTTCTGCCTTTCGTATATATTAGCATTTGCATGCCTTTATCAATATTGAAGGTCTTGTTGGCTAACTATTTGGTTTTTTATTTTTAAAAATTAAGTATATAAATTATACCCAGGTTCAACACCCAACTTCATATTTCTCTCTGTTTGAGATTTCTCATTGTTGAATCTTAAAAAAGACTTTTGACCATTATAAAAGTTGATCATCATTCATGGATGTACAGGTTGGAACCAAACGTGACAAGCTCACTGTAGATGTTACCACAGACCGAATTAATCGTTTGCTTTTAAAGGTATAACGATACCTCAATTCTGTTCCCTACAACATTCTGTTGTTTCTCCAATTAAGTCGATGTCTTTTTCTTATAGGTGAGATCAATTCGGATGAGTGGCTCTTGTGCACTGAACCTCTGTGGAATAGCCTGTGGAAGGATTGATTTGTTTTTCGAAACTGGTTTTGGAGGTCCCTGGTATGATATACAAACTATCTGTCCATTGCTCGTCTGAGACATCACATTTACACTATTTTGCTATTTGTTCAGGGATGTTGCTGCAGGTGCCGTTATTGTCACTGAAGCTGGTGGGCTCGTGTTTGATCCGTAAGTTGTTAGAACTCGAGTCTACTTTGTTAAACTTTTGAACTTTACTCTGTCAATCATTTGGTCTGTTTTAAAATTTTGAAAATTGATCCAATAAACCCTACTTCCGTTCCACCTATTTCCATCTTTGAGTTTCTTTGTTTTTTAATGACTGTCCGAGCCAGCTTGTGCTTACCTCGATTATGGTCTAGGACATACCGTCTGACCCTACAATATTTGAATGTTAAGGAAATCCGTAGAAATTAATTTTTAGGTAGGTGATTACCATAGATGGAATTCATCACCTCTTAGTTCTCCAAGACCCTCTCGACTATCAAACCTCCATGAATTGAGTTGCTTTGTTTTGTTATCTATGTTCTAAAAATGCTTTCAAAATCTAAACCATAACCAAGTTCTAAAAACTAAAAAAGAAAAAATAGTTTTGAAAAACGTTTTTGGAATTTGACGTGTTGACATGTTTCTTTAAGATATGTGAAGAAAACATATATTTCAGAAACAAAAACCAAAAAAAAGAACCGTTATCAGTAGAGCCTTGGAAACTTGGTTTTGATGGATGTTGATTGTAATGGCAGATCTGGCAAGGATTTTGACATAACAGCTCAGAGGGTAGCAGCTTCCAACTCTCTTGTAAAGGATGCATTTGTGGAGGCTATGGGGATATAAGAATGCAATGGCTTTGCCAAAAATTTATGAGATCTTCAGCTTTCTATTTGTTTCCAATTCTTTCTTCATATACTTATGGGGTGGATGTAACATTACTGTAATCTTGAGCATCCACTGAAAGGATGAATTATAATCATAATCATATGATGTAACCGCAAATTTTTAAATAAACCCACGAGGAGGGATTTTGATTGAGTTTTATTTTCAGACAAAAAGTTTGAGGATAAGATCTGCTGCTAATGAGTTTCTAACCAATATGGCAATCACTTATTTTAGATTTAGTATTACGAAATTTGTTGTGATTTGGTCTTATTAGAATAGTTTGTCTGTGCAAGCTTATCATATGATTAAAAAAAAAAGTTTCATTTGGAAAATCAACACTATCGTGTCTGTAGTAACTCAACACTCAACACTCTGTTCTTAAATTTATTTATTTACATATTCAACACTCATTCAACCTGATTCTATCAAAAAAAGAAAACCCTGATTTTGAAGTGTTATCTCAAAAAAAAAAAAAAACCCGACTTTGAAGTGTAACATTATTATTTTAATAATCTATCAATATAACATTAGTGTAAACAAAAAACCAGATTTTGAAGCGTAACATTATTATTTTAATAATCTATCAATATACCTTCAAATTGCGTTTCAAATAGAACATTAGTGTATCAATGATACATTCATTCAAAAATCATTTAAAATATAACAATAGTATATCAATAATATATCGAGTATGACATTGTGTAGGGAACTAAGAGGGAAATAATACATGCCGTTGCAATCGTTCACAACTCATCTTTCTGTCGAGTACAGAGTTAAAAAAAAAACTATATTTGAGTGTTTAACCTGCTCGACTAATCTCACGAAACAATCAACTGGCCATTGTCAACCCATGGAGTTCGAAGTTATTAATCAAACACGAATCAAAAGCCCCCATCACCGATAACAAAAAGGCGAGTTATTTTGAGATGCAAAAACAAATTAAAGAAGGAAAGAAATGAAATCTAGCATCGGACGATATCCTGGAGACAATCGTAAAAATGAGAAATCTTAATCTTCTGTTTACCAGAATAGATTGCTTCAGCTCCTCCACCATGCTGACCTTGAGCAGCCATCTCAATTAGCATGTACAGTTTCTTGATGGGCATCTACAGGGCAGAGTAAAACCTCAAATTAGAAAAAAAAGGTATCATAAAAGGATGAATTCATCCGACATTAAATACCACAAAAATATACCAAAATTATTGCCACTTTTAAAAAGATCGAGCACTTCAATTGAAATGAATATATCTATTCAATTAGATATTCAAGTGAGATTCATTTTACATTATATACCAAATCAACAAGAACAATATAAGAGAATATGGAACTCATAGCGCCTTTTGTCAAAGATCTCGATATCACAAAACATAAGGGGGAGAATGGAATGAGTTCTACTTTTACTGAAATGTTGTATTAAATCACTATTGGGCCATGAAGCTCAATATTATTTCTTAAAGCTTGAATCATAGATTTGAGAAAATTTATTGCAATACAAATTCGAAATGGTTATCACTACCTAATACTTATTATCGAGCAAAATGCAACTAAAATTGGATCCAGACATCCTATTATCATCCTATGCAAATGTTCATGCGAGAAGCTTTATAGGGCCAAGCTTTGGTATTTAACAAAACTCGAGAAGGGGAGGATTAATTTGACACAATTGCAAAGAAATAAGTTAAGGAAAGGAGAACATACATCACGAACCGCCTCTGCAGCAGCATCCACGTCATTGTCAGCAAAAACATTCAGTTTTTCCATCACCTAAGATAAGATGGAACAGAGGGCATTAAAAGTTTAATACAAGTATAAATAAGTTAATCCAGCGAAGAGGGAGCCTGCGTATGACTTCATAATTTCTAAACTTAAAAACCAAGCATCCTTCAACTAATATCAAGTTTCTGAGAACTAATGAGAACCAGGAAATAGTAATCCATGTCACATGGTACAGCCCCTGTTTTATAATAGCATGAGAATATAACAGATAGCAGCAGATCCGAAAAGAGACAAAAAGGATGGCAAGAGTACTCAACACTTACCTTCTTTGCATCATCCAGTTTCAATGTTGGAACAGTGTAAGTAACTGAGAAAGCATCACAAATACCAACTGAATCTAAAAAGCCCACTTCACTAGTTGTTCCAATTACCAGAAGCTTTTTACCCTGGAAACATAATTCAAATGATAAACGGATTAGTATCCATCAGTAAGATCACCATGTTTTGAAAGAGTGTCACGGGTGAGAAGTCAAACCACTATGACAATTTGTACTTCTGTATTCACATGAAATATAAACTTTACCCCTACTTCATGAAATCTATATAAACCACTAATACACTAATGAGAATGAAATAGGAGTAAATTAAAAACTTCAGATGCATAAAGTTGGCAGAAACCTTGGGAGGAAGTCGTTTGAGAAGAACCATCAGTGCTTGAGACATCAAATTTGAGAAACGAGGTCCAATGGCAACATATTCCAGTAATCTGTAATAGGACACTTTGATATAAGAAAGGCTCCATGGCGAGGATACTAATGAGTTAATAACTAGAAGGGAAATGTAGAGATGATTGTCAGAATCGGCACAAGTCACCTCTCAATGTCATCGAGAATGATAATGCTCAATGGAGACTTGTACGCATCCTCAAAAACCTATCAAACAGTGAAACATCATAAAAAAAAAGTTGTAGGCCATTAGCTAACTACTGAACATAACTGTCAGATAAGTTTGCTTCAATATAAGCTTTGTTCAATAACGGTAAGCTGAGTAACAAGCAAGCATGCCAGGAAACAGTCAAACCTTGACAATCTGTGCGCATTTTGTGCTCTCAAGAAGGCCAATCATTGTTTCAGCTGATATCTGACCATCAAAAAATAAATAATTAATGCTTTAAAAAAACACTGAAAACCAGGTAATGAGACAAAACTGAAGGATGTAAATGCATGAACAAGGAATAAAAATTTACACACATTCGAAAATAACAACTTACAATTTTGACATATGGAAACTCACTGCGGATACCAACTGTAGCTGCCATTGCAGTTTTCCCACTGTAGATGGGCAAGGTCTTAGCCCAAAACTAACACATAGAACTTGTGTAGATAAATAACTTGAATTACAAAAGAAAGAAAAAAGGAGAGCCCACCTGCCACTTGGGCCTTCAAGAAGACAAGTAACGAGAGGACTTCCCTTGCTCACTTTAACTTGCTCTACAAGTAGCATTGCTCTTTCATAAATATGCTCATGTCGTCCACCAAACTCAACAATACCATTAAGCCTGCAATTTAATTAACATGGTATGATAAGAACTTATATTTAAATTGTAAAAAAATCCAACATAGTTCAAGTGTTCTAAATAACTTAAGAAACATATAAGCAATACAAGTTGCCATCCCTCCCAGTCCAAATTAAAGAAGAAAGATACATACAAGCAATGGAATTGATTCTCCCCTATCAAATACAAAAATCATTCGATGAAAAAAAATACAAAAAACATTTGTTTGAATGCAACAAACATCAAAAGTACTAGTATTCAACAGTGCATAATTTTCTTGAATTCAAAAAATAGTTGAGATAAAATATGAGCAGTTCAGAAAATCTCATTGTGAACTGAAAAGTCTAGGAGGGTTCTATCCAAATCTCGAGTGAAGTTATGAAAGGTCAAGGGTAATATTGCAATTTTTGAAAGAATAAGGGTATATTTTATACAAGTGCCAAAATTCAGAGGTATTTTAGCTTTAAGTACACAAAAATGTAAATTTCAAGATTTGACATTATTCTTTAAAGTATTCATGATGCATAAACTCTTCTACAAAGTTATTGTATTCTCCCTTGTCATCTTTTCACATAAGTAATTATTTATTGACATATTATATTGATTTGAAAGAAAATAATAACAAAACCCAATAGGTAATTTGTAAAATAACCTGCATCTTTCAAGGTCGTCTGTTGAAGCACCAAAAGACGGAATGATTTCATGGACTGCATTCAGAAAGTCATTCATTGTAACCTTAATGCTCTCTTCATCAACTGGCTTTGTGAGGTCATCAAGACTTAACTGTCTATTTAATGCGTATGATACTGCACTTTTAACAACCCCTTCAATTTCAGCACCACTGTAGTTCTTTGTACGAGCAGCTGTCAAAATAAATAAAAATAACTCATAAATCTTTTTTTCAGTAGTAAAAAATCAAATTTTCATTGAACATGGAGATAAAACAAGGGGATACAAAACAAACTCAAGAGAAACAGGAGTTCAAAACTAACTAAAAAAGTAACTCCAATCCAAAAGAACGAGACCAAGACCATAATTACAAAAAGGCCAAGTGACCAACGGCCACAAGGAAGCATTAAATCTTATAATCTCCCAGACCTCCTCATGCGACTTCTCTTTCTCTCTAAAACTCATATTGTTCTTGAGTGAAATACCTCAGAGAAGTTAGCCTGCAACAACACTTTTCCTTTATCTCTAAGAAGAGGATGCAAAACATCTCTCTACCTACCATGCTAACACCAAACAAACCCCAACAACTCCATTGGTAGTAAGTAAAGTGCGTATCTCATAGCAAATGATTAGGGTCCTTTTTATGGCTCGAACTTTTGTTTGTCTAATTCCAAAAAGAGGAGAGGCAATTGACAAGGAATTATTAAAGACTGTCTTATTTTTAAGATTGATTTTGAAAAGGCCTATAATCATGTGGGTTTGATTTTTTTTTTTTGGATAAGGGCGCGAGTTCCAATCAAGCAAAATAAGACCCATATGTAGTTATAGGAAGACTTAATTATTCAAATTCATCGTTGATCTTTTGTTTTAGTTTGCCCCCTTTTGTTTGGGGTTAGTTTATTTAACCCCCTAGTATTTTTTTTCTTTGATTTATTCTTAATGAAATTTCAATACTTCATCCAAAAAAGTTGCAGTCTCATAAAAATAATATTAATAATATTTAATATGTTGCACCAATTCCTTTATTCAATTTCAAGTTTTCAACAACGGTGTTGAGTAGAAACTAATATTTATTTATGACATTACGATGGATGTGAAAACTTAAAAATGTTGTCCTTTAGATGACCAAAAAAAATATATATATATAGTATATACCTAAATGGCTAAAAAGACAAAAGAAGTGACTGAACATACCAATTTCTTTAAGGTTCACATCAGGAGCAAGAAAAGAATTTTCTTTCATCTTGTTAGTATGAATTTGAAGAATCTGTAAACGGCCATTCTCATCCGGCAGGCTAATTTCCACTTGAACTTCCAATCGACCTGGTCTGTAAAAGCTCATGTGCTTAGTAATAGAATCATTTACAAAGAATAGGTAGAAAACAAAACTTATGCAGAAAGAAACCTCATAAGGGCTTCATCAAGTAAATCTTTTCTGTTTGTCATGCCAATAAGTAGCACATTGTTTAATGATTCTACACCATCTATCTGCATAAAAATGATACTTCTAAGATATGATGTCATCGTTGTAAAAAAGAAGGATAAAGAAAGTCCTTCAAATGAGACTAATCTGTAACACAAAAGTTCCCACAAACCTTTGTGAGTAACTGATTGACAATGCTATCGTGAACTCCAGTTCCGTCTTTAGTTGATCCTCTTGCCTGTAAACATAATGCAAAAAAGTGAACAAGTAACTTTTAGCATACAACCCTGTAATATATAAACAAATGATCAAATAAAAAATAATCAAGGTTGAAAAATGGGTGCAATGTTGATAACAATCTGTTTTCAGTTACTATACTGCAGAATGAATAGGATTAATGCTTAGATTTAACATTTAAAATAAAATTACAGAACAAATCTGATTAAATAAAAGGCAGCATTATGAGCCAACTCTTCATTTAGCCAACATAGATTCTTACAAATATGAGCGGAATTAAGAAGATGCCTTTTCACCAAGGGAAAGTAAAATTCTTTGTTAATGCACACACAAAAAGGAAGAAGGCTACAATATGCTAAAAGAACCCCATACCTTACAAATAGCATCAATTTCATCGAAGATTATGACATGCAACTCACTTTGGTCTCCTGTCTTGAAAAAAAGCCATCTTGGAATTAACAACTTTGCAATACTACTGTAGATTTATTGGAATATCTATATCACCACCATTACCGTGAGTCCTTTGATCACTCTCAGCATCAGCAAAAAGATCTCTCACATTCTTTTCAGTTTCACCAACAAACTTGCTCAAAACTTCAGGGCCATTGACGATCTAATAAAGTGGAGACAATTTGTGTGAGAGTGAGAGAGAGAGAGAAAACAAAGTTTGGTCAGACCTTAATATAGATGACGACAATTGGCAGAGGTAAGATTGACAGATTGACCACTGAAAAGATGGAATTATTGACAGTCGCAGATGCAGGAAGAAAAAATCAAGAATAACTATGAGCACTTTGGGCATTTATGCTTCAAAGGTCATAGTTCTCAAAACCAAGTCTTCTTTATTTTTAAACCAATAAATCCTCTCTCTCTCTCTCTCTCTCTTTTTGCAGAGGTAAGATTGACATATTGCGCACCCAATTGTACATTGAAAAAGAGACAAGATAGAGAACGCAAAATGTGGAGGATGATATGAGCTAGAATGCAAAATATATCCTCTCTCTCTCTTTTTCATGAGAAACCAAGCTTTCACTACAAAAATGAAAGCATATACAAACAAAAATAAAGTGCTTCAAACATAAATGAAAGGTTGAGTTATGTATTGACCTTGGGTTCTCTCCCATTCAACATTTTTCCAATTTGACGGGCAATCAGAGTTTTTCCAGTTCCAGGTGGTCCATAAAGCAACATTCCTTTTACGTGTTTGATGCCCAACCTGTCCCAGGTATCTGCTTAGAAATATGGTAATAACAAGAAACATATGTAAATTATATTAAAAGACTAACTTGCTGGTCACATGAGGAGGAAAAACACGAGAGGCAAAAGTTCTTCGAAATATGTCAGCAAACTCTTCACTTAATCCACCAATACCAAGAGCTTGAAGGTTAAATTCTTTTTGTCGAAAAATGCTACTACTAGCAGCTTCACGTTGATTAACTATCTGCAGAGTGCAAGAAAATGCATCCAATTAAGAAAGAAGTAGCTAAAAAACTTACTCATCCATCAAGAGTGCACTCTAATGAAAAATGAATATAGATGACTATAATGCATCCTTAGGACTCTCTACACAGGTAATAGTGAACAAAGAGGATATGGGAAACACATATGGAGAAACAAGGAAGCTTCATTGCTCGAGCATTTAAGTCGACACATGAAGCACGTACCAAGAAAAAATCCAGCCTAACTAGTAACTGCAATAACTAGGACCGTACTCAATAATAATGATTGAAATAAAAAGTATCAATAATGAGGTTAGTCTAAGGTAGTTTTGAATTAGACTTGTGATGACATAATAAGAAACTGTTAATGATCTTTCTTTTGAAAAATATAAATTCATATTTACATTTTTGAACTACAATCTAGGAATGCCTTTTTGGATTCAAAACAATTACAAGATAAAGTTAAATGCACAGATAAGTGGGGAGAAAAACACCTGCACTATAGAAAGTACATGAAAATCTGCTAATTGGTGCAGACAGGTTTTAGAAAGAAGCCATAAATATTACTATCCCATAAAATATAACAGTCAAGGGTCACAAACTTCAAACAAAATGGATGTAATATTCTCAAACAAAAAACTTCAAAAGGAAATTATGAGCTTTTTCTAACAGGTGATCTGACCTTTATACCACTTCCATTTGATGTTTCAAATATAAAATATGTATCTTTCGAAATAATCCCTCTTTCAACACCATTGGATTTATCTTGCCCTTCCACAACTGCTTGATTAACGGTGAAGATATAGTTAGTACCATGGTACTCAAAAGAAGCTCTTTGCCCTGCTGTCATTATCTGCATGTAAGCATAAGTGCATAATCAGCAACTCAATAAGTTATGGCCCTCCAACCTTTTTTTCTGGACGATATCATATGTTATATAATCCTAAATGAGTAACCGAAGAAAAACTAAATTCTATATGATCAATATTGCTTTGGCAGATAAATTAAATATTAACTAACATTTTAAAATAACAGAATTATGAAAGAAGAAAAAAAAAATCAATGAATCATCAGGGAGTTTTTAAAACGATATCTGGAATGATCTTCCATCACCATAGCACCATAGAAAACTTAAGAAATATTATATTGGGGGAAAATAAAATAAACACATTCTACAAAAAAATAGAAACAAACGAACAGTTAGAAATTATGGCCACCTAGAAGGTTACCAAGGGTCCAAGTAACAAGAGCATACAAATCAGGTAAGTTACGCCTCAAAATCTTACCTGGTTGATAAATCTCTTCTTCAATTGTTTAGACAAGAGATCAGCATCGATCTGCATAAATTTAAAAAGAGTAAAACCTTAATAACTTAATTCCTAAATGATGCGCTAAGAAATTATCCTAGGGCAGGTAATAAGGCAAAAATACTTCAAATTTGACTTCATTCCACATACCTGCTCACTTTTGGTTCCTTTTTTAACAAACTCCAAGTCCAATCTGAGTAATGCCAGGTCGAAATCCTCTGGCAGCATAAATCTAAGAAACATCAATTTAGAACTATTACAATTACTGAAACAGCTGCAAAGGAAGAACAAATGTAGTAGGGTACAGGCAAATACTTGGCCACAGATATCTTGTCCCCGGTTGAAACTCTAGCATGACGACGTTGAATAGCATTTAAAGCAATGTAGCCATTGCCAATGCTTACATGAGAAGTTTTTCTCAGTTAAGACCACAAAAATAAAACAAAATGAAAGAAAACCCTCGCCATAGAATATGCACATACTCTCCCTGTAAACATAATATAATTGCATATACTAGTTGCCAATTTCCATTAAAACCTTCACGTGATTGGGCAGGTGAAAAAAGAAGTAACGAACAAAACTGAACAGTATCATAAATGTAGAAGTTTTCATCAGAACACGGTTCTGCGCTCAAAGAACAGGCAATAACCGAAGCTGAATTCAAAGTAGGGTAATTCATAGTATCAAATGCTCTAAAATTAGCCACAAATTAACCACAAGACAAGCTTGAAACGTCGCCAATCTAACGAATTGAGCTCATTGAACTAAGGCATAGATGCACAATGGGTAATCATAAATTAAGAACAGGCAATAATGCAGCTGAACGAGCAGTACTATAAATGTAGAAGTTTTCAACAGAACACTGTGTTGTGCTCATAGAACAGGCAATAACTGCAGCTGATTACAAAGTAAAATAAATCATGGTATCAAACGCTCTAATTTTTTTTGCAATTGGAAGATTGGAGCTTCACTCCACTATCCGAGATAACCACACCCGTCTCTAGGCCAGACACTGAGAGACATTGAAGAAATGGTGATACTCGGGGTGTCTACAAATTAATTACACAAGCAAGTCTCGAATCTAAGACTTTGAAAGGAGCACACCTTCGAAGACCACCCCACCCCGAGGGGACATCAAACACTCTAAAATTAATTAGCCACCATTAACAACGAGACGAGCTACCTCGCCAATCAAATGAATTATACGCATTGAAAATAAGGCATGGATGCAGAATTAGTAATTATAAAATAAGACACCGTAAAACGCAACGAACACCTAATATAAGAGAGAACAAAGCAAGAAAATAAGAATCAAAATCCGAAAAAATAGAAATGATGGAGGTAAACGTAAACTAATAATCGAAAGGATATGCGAGGGAAAGAACAAAGGAATCGCCGACCAAGGCGAGGAAGAGCTTGGTGCCAGGGACAGCGTAGTTTTGAAGCTCATAATCGGAGCAGTAAGCAAGATTAGAGAGGGCAAGATCCGCGGACGGCGTATTGGTAACAGTCATGGTGGCTGGAGCAGCTCGACCCGCCATTGCTTCCTCCGATCGCCGGTGATTCTGTTACAGATTCCAAATTCTGGTATCGTAAGCACCACAAGAAAGGAATGATAAAATGTCAACCAACGCGAATTGAAATGGAGAAGGCGAGAAACGAGATCTGGATTTCTTACCGAATTCCAAGCTCTGCTGGTTCGAGTCTTCGAGAAAAGAGGCAGAGATTGAAGATGGAGGAAGGGAAGGAAGATCTTCGCAATCAAATATGCAGACCAATAGACACCAAAACTTAGTAATTAAGCCTCCGTTTGGAAAATCAATACCAACTTCTTTTTTTTTTTAAGGAAAATAATAGAGGAGTTTTTTTTAAGTACAAATGGAGAGAAATACCCCTGGGAGAAATCGAATTCGTAACCGTGGAAATAGATTAACACTCAACTAAATAATTAATCGCCTCACTAACGAGTTAATAGTGGGGTAATTACTAAAAGACTTGATGATTATATTTTAATCATCATCCACCTCAATTGTTATTAATAGATCTTAAAAAAATATATGTATCTTTATTAATTTAATAATAATTAAAAGTAATATCTCAAAAAAAAATTATAACTAAAAGTAAAAAATTATAATTTATGACATTTTAATTCATTAACATATATATTTTTAAGCTATAACAAAAAGAAAAAACCTATTGAATTATCAATCTAACTTTTAATTTCATATTTTTCATTACTTTACATATTAATAACATGAATTTACTGATGAATAGAAAAGTAAATTAATACACTAAATAGATCAATGACCCAATGATTTTATTGTTTGATTGTAAACTAGTTCAACATCAATGTTACAGTCATCCATCTATAATTAGTGTAATCTCAAAATAAAAAAAAAATAAAAAAAATAAAAGATTTTTTTATGCAAAATAATTTACTTTTTTAACAAAGAGATGTAAGAATTCTTTACCTAAGTTTATTAAAATTTATTTCATAATAATTTGTTTTATATATTTTTTAAAATATTATTAATTTAGAAAAATAAAATAACTAAAAGTATCTGTTTTAGTCTATATACATTTAAATTTAATATATTCTGATTATTTTACTTTTCCGCGTTAATTTTTAATCTTTATCATTATGATAAGCTCAAATTTAATATTTGTCGATAATTTTAAAAATATGTTTACGCTAATTTTTTTATGAACTATAATTGTTATTATTTCACAATTTTTTATAAAATAATTCATTTCAAAATCAAACTATCGATCGTGGAGTTAAATTGAACTACAACTCATCAACCAAGCTAACACGCGCATTAATTACTTTTCATAAAGTTAAAATTACTTTTGAAAAGAAATATCTAGAAATTGGTGTTAGTAGTACATGAGTGATAAGTTTAAGAGAAAAATTTGCATGTTTGTTCATGAGAAGGTAGTGCCTACCTCTTCTCTATGTGGCACCATTGATACCACACAATTTTCTTTACCTTTTTCTTTTAATATTATTTTGTTTATATAATTTATCTTTGTATGACATGGATAAAGCCACATAAGTCAAATGTACGTGCTACCTATCCATAAACAAGCACACAAATTTTTTTCTAAGTTTAATATGAGTTTGATAAAGAGTTTAATAAAGGGTTAAAAATGATTAATAGTGGTTGTTTACTATTAATACAAATAAATGGTTTTTTGAGTGGATTGATTAATAATTCCTCTTCCACAATAAACAAATATACCTTAACACCAATCCCTAAGGGCATGTTTGCCCCATAGACAAATGGAGGAGTTGGTTTGACTTTACTTCTATTCCATGTTTGCCCTATGGACTTCCATAAGCTCATCCAACTCTTATCTAACTCCACTCGTGGGCCCTACGTTTTTATTTAAATATTAAAAAACTACTCAATATTTATTTTTTTATTTAAATAAAAACTTGAACAATTTACTTTCCATCCCATCAAA
>JBBMEF010000004.1:3524764-3540504 GCA_037832685.1 Sicyos baderoa
AAAATTTGAAAGAGAATAGGCTTAAATTTGAAAAACCAAAAACAAAAAAACCAAATGGTTATCAAACGGGGCCTAAACTTTTCCATTTTACTTCAGCATTACCCGATTCTGAGCCTTTTCGGCTCGAATGGCGAGTAGGCCGGCGACGGCGTCCATTACCATGACCAAAATGCAGACCACAAAGCCGTAGTTTTGCGCCATTTGTGCTGCAAATTCAGAGCTCTTCCCAAGATTTGTAACCGGGAATAAAGGGTTGGGAGCTCTGAATTGGAATAAAGGAAACCCATGATTGTTGCACTGTTACATTTATGAAAGGAATCATCCATGGCGACAATTTTTTCAAGAAAGCTTCTTTACTTTCTATATTTTCTTCTCCCTAGTCCCTATTCCTTTTTTTTTTATGTAGATGCTTTCCATGGGAGTCAAGGAATGAACAGATAACGCTTCCAGATTCTTTTCTAATAAACCAGAGTGAGTTTGTTTTGTATGTTTAAATTACAACAATTTCAACCATTTATAACAGACGAATACTTTATTTTATTTTATTTTATGTCGCATACATAAGCACATACTAATGTCACGGGATCGTCTAACTCTACAACATTTGGATGCCAAAAAAACCCGTAGGTATTAATTTGAAATTTATTCTGAGTAGCTGGCCACCATGAAATTTGAACACATCTATTTATGCACCTCAAGGCCCTTCACGACCATTTGTGGCGTGCTACTCTACGATGGTTGACGAATACTTAACTCTTGTAAGTAAGGAGCTTGGTGCCACAATTTTTTCTTTTTATCTTTTTTGAGTAGGGTGCCACAAAAATTTGTATTAGTAACTGTTGGGAATGCAAACAAAGTGTTGTAGAATCCCACTTCGGTTAAATAAGGAGTAGATCTTGGGTTTATAAGGAAAGACAAACATCTCCATTGGTGTGAGGCCTTTTGGGTGAAACCAAAAGCAAAGCCATGAAGGTGTATGCCCAAAGTGGACAATATCACACCAATGTGGAGATCCGGGTAGGTTTGTCGTCCCTGAACAGTAACATTATTAGAAAAAAAATATGGCACCAAATAGTGTCACGTATATTTTAAGAATGGTTTGGCATTTTTTTAATTTTTTCGTAAAGAGACGTTGGTCTTTATTATAGGTCATTCTTTTGCAACTGATTTTGTCCACACATGGAATTCTAGCCAATTGAAAGGATTTTTTGATCAGTTTGATTTGATTCAATTAGTAATGAGGATTTAAAATAGGTCAATTAAAGAGAGATTGGACAAGTAAATAAAAGATGCTTAAACGTAGTACAAGCACAAAAAATTATTGTCTAATTTCAACAACATTTTATTGTTTTTTTAATGTAAACAAATACAACGAAATTGTACAAATCATTCTTAAAATATGATATTTATAATAGTTAAGCCCAACTTAATTAATATCTTTTCTAAAAATTTGATAAATATTGCAATTAATCTCTTAAATTGAATAAATTTCTTATGTGAGTGTGAAATGAAAAAAATTATCCTATGAATAAAAAACAATGATATTTGGGAAAGAAAGTCATAAAAGCACAATAACACACCTACACAACTAGTACAAATTGTTTAACTATATTACCCCTCAACGATGAAATTTTATTCAACTCTAATAAATATATATATATATATATATTTATTTATTTATCATATAGAAACTCAAATCTAAACTAAGACTCATTAATATACTAATATATATATATATATATATCAGACACTAATGCCATCTTAATGATTCGATGCATAAATTTGTTTGATTTAAGCTTTCTTTTCTTGCACACTTGTTCTAACAATGATGTCTATTTAGACTTCTAACATTAGACTTGCATTAGACTTGCATAAATACTTACATAAATTTGTTGTGATTTTTTTTTTGGCTTTATTATGATTATGCACTATGAACATTAGACTTGCATAAATACTTACGTTGAAATTGTGATTTGCATATTTTAAATACGTTTATTTTTGTTACTTTCTTGATTTGATTATTGATTTTTTTTTTTTTGGTTCAAAATAATATACTTTTTGCCAATCGTGAATAAAAACATAATTTTATAAAAGGGTTTTTTCATGCATAAAAAAAACTAAAGAAATTGCCTAGCCCACTTTTGAAAAGAAAAAAAAAAAAACTCTTTTTAACAAAAATAAAGGGACGGATTTATAAAATAATTAAAATGTTCACGGACTAAATGTCTACAACTAATTGAAAGTAATCGGTTTAGCTGATTAAAAAAGAAGTAAGTTCAACCGAATGAAAGTTAAATAATTTGAACTAATTATAAACAAAATAATTTTAACTCATTAAAATAATGACAACTCTGAAATATAACTGAAATTTAGTTATATAAAATATTCTAGAAAAAATATTATAATTAATAATTTCACATTTTATAATTATGGTATATTAGGTGAAAAAAGATACAAAAGAGGTTTTTTCATGTATAATAAAAATGAGAAACAAAATTGCATCAGCACATTTTTATTAAAAAAAAAAAAAAAGGTTTATAGTAAAATTTCAAGTGATTGAATCAATCAATTAACGAACAATTGAGTTTAATCACTTAAACTTTTGGTATAAACCAATTTTTGATAAAAAAAAATGTGCTATAATTCTAATAGATGGTCTTAGAGTTTCAATACAATACAAATTCTCTATACAAAATAACTTATTTTTAGATATAGAAAATAACTCGATTCTATTTTTGTTGAAAATTAAAATAACAAAATCTTGTATAACCTGATAATGAAGTTGGTTTGAGTTCTCATTATTCTAATATTATTGTATTAAAAAAATTAAAATTAATAACAAAAATGTTTTGATTTTTTTTTTTTTTTAAAAAAAATCTGTTAAACATTTTTCAGTTTTTAATTTTTGTTTTTTGAAAATTAAAACAATAAATAAAATAAAAATACGGATAAGCATCCTTCCAAACATCTATTCTTGGGTCTGGCTTCCACTAAAAGGACTTGACAGTTTCAACTTTCAAGCCTGTGGGTTCCATCATCCACCCAAAGTGCCTAACCCAACCACTACCCACCAATTGGTGGCTTGAGTACCGCACCACTAAATAATTTGGTCAATTCACATTTCCTTTTAAAATTGAGGAATTTGATTCTGTTTTCGATTCTGTTTTCGCATCCTAAAAATACTTCTCTCGTTATCAATCAATTTTGAGATAAAACTACATATTATTTAATATGATATCATAGTTCATTAAACTTAAGCAGATAATCAATCAAAAAATACATAATGCAATCTAAGACTAAAACTAAAAAGATACCATCTTGAAAGGTTGCTGAAAATCCCACTTTTCAAAAAATAAGAAATAGGATCATAAGCTACTTCTATGACCTCGTATTATCTAATAGAAGTTAAAGAACATGTTGTTCAACCAGTCTAAATCATAAATTTCTCTTTTAACTTTGGTTTATATTTAAGGAGAAGCCTCAAAAAGAACTTAAAAAGTTGAACTGTCCTAAACTTTGTCCTCAAGTGACAGCAGAATTTTCAAAGAGAGCTATTTCCACCTTTTGCACTGTTTCTTTCCACTTTCCTTTTCTTGCATGCAACCCCTTTAGGATTCTCATTTTTTCAGTTTGTCTCAAGGAAATTCTCTTTCCAAACACAGATCTCTTCTGAACCAGAATCAGCTCATATGAGTTTATATGTCTCATATTCTCTTGAACAATGGGAGTTTGTTGTGATCTTGAAGTAGATGTCAATGGTGAAGCAACTTTTTTGGTGGATAAGGTATGCAAATTATAATATGTTTTTTGTGATTCCCCTTCATTTTTATTTCCAATAAAGTGAAAACACAAAGCAAAAAAGTTACTCATGATTACTATGAAGCTATAGTACCTATACATGTATCTGTTTTCCCTTACCAGTCATTGGTCTCTTTTATCTACAAAACATTTTCAGAAAATTTCTGACAACAATTGTTTTGAAACAAAACTTTGCAGGAAATCATTCTTTCTTTCTCAGACAGGCTAAGGAGGTTAATAAGAACAACCACAGGTGGTTTGAAAATTGTCTTACATGGTTTTCCAGGAGGTTCTGAAGGTTTTGAACAAGTTGCAAGGTTTTGTTACAATAATGGAAGAGTTGAAATCACCCCATCCAATGTTGTTCTTCTTCATCATGCAGCTATTTTCTTGGAGCTGGACCAATTGCTAGCTGAAACCAAAAAATCCCTCCAAGGACTCAACTTTTGGAGCTGGTCTGAGCTTATGTTAGCCTTGAAACAGTGCCAAGTTTGTGTTTCAATCATAAATGATTCATTTTTGGTTAAGAAACTCTTGGATTCCCTCATAGGAAGACTTGGTTTTACTAGTTATGAAAGTACATGTTCATATTTTTCTACTACGAGTTCTAGTTTTCGTTATTCGTATGACACAAGAAGCCATGACAGTTCCAAGTTCACTAGAACAACTTGGTGGTTCCAAGATTTGGTGTTCTTGAGCATTTACATGATCAAGGAACTAACAAAAATGATGGTTTTTCGGAATCTCGACCACAAGATTATATGCAGGTTTCTCCTTTTGTATAGGAAATCAAGATGTTGCCATTCTGAAGTAGTTCATCAGCAGAGAATCACTGAACAGGTTATTGATTTGATCAGTTTTCTTGATCACCAGATTTTGTTTTCTGGTGAAGGTTTGTTTGATATGTATCAGGCAGCTCTGAGCTTGAAGATAAGCAGAAAATGTAAACATAAACTAGAGATTTTGATGGGTTCACAGTTGGATCAATTGACTGTAAGTCATTTGCTTGTTCCAGCTCCATGTAGAAAGGATTATGTTTATGATGTGAATTTGGTTATGAGGCTTTTAAAGTTCTTTCAGTTGGTTGAATCCCAAGTTTGTAAATTTGAAAAAGTTGGTAGATTGGTGGATTCTTACCTCATGGAAGTGGCTCCAGATTCACATCTCAAGGCCTCCAAGTTTGGTGCTTTAGCATTAGCACTGCCACATTCAAGAGAGTCTCATGACAAACTTTATCAAGCAATTGATTTGTATTTTCAGGTAAAGCAATTTCGATTAGGGGGCGTTTGGATAGAGGAGTTGGCTCAACCCGTCCTCACAACCCCTCTATCCAAACAAACACTTCCTGGCATAATCACTTCTAGCTCCTCTATTCAAACAAGCACTTCTTGATACATTCACTCTCAAACCTTCTATCCAAGATCCCGTTGGATAACAAGTTGATTTTTTGTTTTTTATTTTTGAATTTTTTTTTACTCGATCCCTACCATGTATTCCATCTTTTCTTGAGAAAGTATGTGAATGCTATCCAAATTTCAAAAACAAAAACAAGCTCTTGAAAGCTACTTTTTTTTGTTTCCAAAATTTGGATTGGTTTCTAAAGAGGTAGCTATCTAAGCAAGAAAAAAACATATGGTAAGGTAGTTATTGTAAACTTAAATTTCAAAAACCAAAAACTAAAAACAAAGGCCCGTTTGATAACCATTTGGTTTTTTGTTTTTAGTTTTTGAAATTTAAGTCTATTCTCACTCAATTTTCCTACAATGTGTTCCACTCTACCTATAATATATTCATCTTTCCTTAAAGAAAATAGGAGAACACTAACCAACTTTTAAAAACAAAAAAAAGTAGCTTCCAAAAATTTGTTTTTGTTTTTAAAAGTTGGTTAGTATTCTCCTACTTTCTTAAGGAAAGATGAATATATTGTAGGTAGGGTAGAACATATTGTAGGAAATTTGAGTGAGAATAGACTTAAATTTCAAAAACAAAAAACCAAATGGTTATCAAACGGGGCCAAAATGATTATCAAATGGGGTCCAAATAAACACTTCAACAACCACTCTTAATCCTTCTATCCAAGCAAGCACTTCTTAACCACTCTTAATCATTCATAACTACTCATAACTCATCAATCCAAACGCCTCGTCCCTTCCAAAGGGGTACTAACTCTAAAGTTATGATTTTGACAGGTTCATGTTGAACTCAGTGAAGATGAAAAGATCAAAATCTGTTCTGCACTGAACTACAATAAGCTATCTGGTGAATGGTTGAAGCATTTGGCACAAAACCCAAAATTTCCTTGTAGAAGAGCAGCCCAATCTCTGGTTTCCAAGCAATACAGCCCCATAGATTTGTTCTGTCACTCCATGATCAGTAAAGTTTTAAGAGACTCTCCTTCTACCTGCACTGCTAATGGAAATGCAGGCAAGAGAAGAGCTGAAAGCCTTGAATCCAAAGGCCATAGTAGCAGCAGAAAAGGATCTAAGTGTGTGTTTTGATTGAGTTAATGGCATTGTTCAGTTTGTTTGACTAGAGTATGTTTGGAATGACTTTTCAAATTTTTAAAAACATTTTTTAGACATTGAAAAGTCATTTCAAACACTCTTTTTTTTTAGTTCCACAAGATTTGAGGATCGAGATTTAAACTCGTGACCTCTTTAGTTATTGAAATACTTGTGTGTTGATTGAGCTAGTGCCCCATGCTCTAAATTTAAATTTGTAAGTATCATGTTTAGCATTCATAAGTCTCTTCCAACAATATATTATGAAGGTTTATACACTTTTTTTGGAATATTCTTAATGGCATTTTTTTTTTTTTTAATATTTACATAAATCTTAAACACGACATATTCTTAATGGCATTGTTCACACATTTTGGAATATTCTTAAAAACTTTGTAGGACATTCTTTAAATATTTACATAAATATGAAATTTTATGGAGTTTTTTTCCTTCATTTTTTTAATGATTAGTATAATTTGTTAATATTAAGATTAAATAATCAACTTTTTAATTTAGGATTAAAATAATTTTCACCAATAAGGAAAGTTCTTTTGAAAATGAAATGTATTATTAAAATAAAATTTACATATTTATGCTAGGATTCTTACCTTAGAATCAATATCTCTATTTTTTTTAGCAGGTAAATTATACCAATATAATACCTATGATCATTTTTTTAAAAGAATATATGATAAAGTTGAATAAAAAAAAAATATATATATATATATATCAAATTGTTCGTAAATTTTATTTCAATTATTTTTAAGTTATTTTAAAAGGTTTAATTTTTAGAAAAATATTACATAACCCCTCTTATAATAACATGTCTTTCAAACACACTTTATCATAATTTCTATTATAATAATCTATACTTCAAACACCGTTTATCATAATCACTATTATAATAATTTGCACTTCAAACACCATTTGTTATAACCTACCATTTATAATAATTCACTGTTTATATTGACCCATTATATACAGTAATATAAATGGAACTCCAAACACACTTTTAATGCTGCAAAGTTCTGAAAGTTGGTGTTATTGAAGCACAAAACACGACATATTGGACCAAGCTGTCTCCTACAAAATGGAATAATTTTTTCTCACAAAATATTTACCAAATGAACATTTATAATTACAAATGTAGTTATTAATACAAATTATGTATTATAAATATAATATTAACATTAATATTGATGATCGTTGCTAAATTTTTTTAACTCTATAATTAACTAAGTGTGTCTGGGTTGAGTTGAATTAAGGGTGTACATACAATTTTAATTTTCTTTTTAATTTTCTGTTTTTTTTGAAAGCTCTCTTTAATTTTCTTAGATTATTATTTAACTTAAATAATCACGGATGTATGAACTTTTTATTTTTTTTTAATCTTTTTATTATATTCGCCTCAATTTTCTTTTATATATGAATTTATTCTATAAAATTGATATTTATACAATATATTGATATTTGTTGAAGTTATTTGTGGTAGTGATATTCACTTTCCTTTTTACTATCTATTTTCATTTTTCTTGATTTCCTTTTGCTTTTGTTTGATTGATTTATATATATATATTTGAAACAATAATATTGAGGGAGTGAGATTCAAACTTATAATCTCATGATTACTAGGTTATAGAAAATAAAGTTATGTAGAAAAGTTAGAATCAAAACTTTGTTTGAATGTAAATTTAGAACTAATATTTTTAGTAGTTAAAAAATAAATGATTGAATTGAAAAAATAATAATTAAAACTGAGTGATTAAAAATGATTGAATAGATATAAATGAATAACTAAAAATAGATATAAATTTTTCTAAAAAAAATAATAAATATTCCTCAAATATGTGAAACAAACAGCGGGTCAAGCTTATCATGGTTTAAACTTGTGGGAAAAAAAAGAAGAAGGTCGTCATGGTTTGCATTTAGCGGTCAAGTGTGGGTTTTCTCGGGTGTGTACGGAAACCGGTTGCCAACAATTTGGTCCGTTTCAAGCCGAACCGACCAACCGGAGTTAATGAAATAGAGCATCGAATTTGTTACTCACAGTTGAGCCATTTCCCCTTAATCAGATTCACTCTCTTCGGCAACCCAACAAACAAACGGTACGTGATGTTCTCGCTTTCGCCATTCTGTTCTTCCGAACTGCCCTAAAATCTCTGGTTTCTCTCTTCGAATTCGAAGCTTAACCTATTTGTTCTCCTCTTTTCATGTAATATTCTCTGATTCCTTCTTTCCCGGCTTACTTCTGGATTTTGTTTTTGTTTTTGTTTTTGTTTTTGGTTGTTAATAGAGATCCCAAATTCAAAAAATTCGCATATTTTTGTTATAATACCGTAGGTTTATGTGAAGAAATTTCAATTGATTTGTTCCATTGTTTGTTGGAATTTGAACCTCCATTTTATTCAACTTTTTTTTTTTTGTTCAAGTGGAATGACGGCCTTGAGAAACTAAGAGATAATAAGTTTAATCTATGGTAGTCATCAACTTAGGAATTAATTTCCTACGGGTTATCTTGATATTCAAATGTTGTACGGTCAGGTGGTATGTCCCGTGAAAATAGTCAAGGTGCACACAAGTTGGCTTGGACAGTCACGGACTCACGGATATAAATAAAAAATATCAGTTATTCTTATTCTAAACTGATGCTCCATTTGGGTTTTCTCAGGACTTTTCTGTATACATTTTTCCCCCCTTTGTCTCATATATTCTTGAATTCTATTTCTTCATTGTAGATAGGGAAGAGTTGCATCTTTAGATGAAATTTGAACTCCCGAAGGATCCAAATCTCAGAAGGTATTTTTAAGCTAGTTTGGTTCTATAGAGTTTTGTGAGGCTTGTTGGACGATGGCTTTTTTTTCGTCTTGAGGAATAATTGGGCATTTTATTTTCAAGAGGGGATTTTTCTGTGGGAAAATCATAATTTCTTTCAAGTAAGAGATTATTTAACCCTATTTTGAAGTAAGCCACCTGGTCAATCTTTTATTAATGTTTATTTCTTTTGTTAAACGGACCAAAATTCTTTGTTCATTGGAGTCTAAGATTATTATTCATATTGAGAACTCTTGCAAAGCAAGCTTCTCAGCTGGGAATGTCAGAGATGGGACTGGTCCAACAGAGTTGAATCTTGAATCAGAGCTTGAAACTGAATGGGAGAGTTTACTTGAACCCTTTGATCTCTCAAAGCTTAGGAAATCTCACGTTCTAATTACCCCTGTTCAACTTTGTAAATTGCTTGAGCTTCCACTTGATGTGCCGACATTGTTGGAAATATTTGAACGGGTGGGTGACCAAAAGAGCTATTGTCATACATTTGATGTATACTATGTGTTTATAAATAAGCTTGGGACGATTGGGGAGTTCAAGGTTATCGATAAATTGTTAATGCAGATGAAAGAAGAAGGGATTGTTTTTCGAGAGTCCATTTTCATTATAATTATGAAACATTATGGGAAAGCTGAACAACCTGGTCAGGCAATTAGATTGCTCCTGGATATGAAGGCTGTCTATTCATGCGAACCAACTTTTGAATCTTATAATGTAGTTTTGGAGATACTTGTGACTGGTAATTGTCCAAAAGTTGCAACAAATGTTTTCTATGACATGTTGGGTAAGAGCATCCCTCCCACTGTTTTTACTTTTGGCATTGTGATGAAGGCTCTTTGTATGACTGGTGAGGTTGACTCTGCATGCTCACTCCTTAGAGATATGACAAAGCATGGCTGTGTACCCAATTCTATAGTTTATCAGACACTAATACATGCACTATCCAAAAATAAACAAGTTAGTGAAGCCTTAAAGCTTTTGGAAGAAATGTTTATTATGGGATGCATGCCTGATGTTCAAACCTTCAATGACGTTATTCATGGCCTCTGCAAGGTAAATAAAATTCAAGATGCAGCAAAATTGGTTGATAGAATGCTTCTTCGAGGTTTTAACCCTGATAGTATGACTTATGGTTTTCTGTTGCATGGATTATGTAGGATTGGAAAACTCAATGAAGCAAGAGCATTGTTGAACAAAATTCCTTGTCCAAATAATACGATCTTCAATACTTTAATTAATGGGTATGTTATGAGTGGACAACTTAACGAAGCTAAAAGCTTTCTTAATGAGACTATGATAAATTTTGGTTTTGAGCCTGATATTTTTACATACAACATCTTGATGCATGGTCTTTGCAAAGAGAGGAGTCTTGGTTTTGCTCGTGATTTGGTTATTGAGATGTCTAGAAGGGGTTGCGAGCCGAATGTGATCACATATGCAACATTTGTTGATGGGCTTTGTAAAGCTGGGCGTCTTGAAGAAGCTGGTCATGTTTTACGCGAGATGACAACAAAGGGATTGAAAATAAATACAGTTATATACAATTGTTTGATTTGTGCCTTATGTAGAAACGAGGAGGTTCACGATGCACTAAATCTGTTTAGAGAAATGCCCATGAAAGGGTGTAAGCCAGACTTATTCACATATAATTCTGTAATCTTTGGATTGTGCAAGGTTGATCAGATTGATGAGGCCTTCAGGTTGTTTCGTAATATGTTGTTGGATGGTGTAGTCGCCAACAACGTGACTTACAATACATTGATTCATGCACTTTTGAGGAGGGGTGCATTCCAAAAGGCACTCACATTGGTTAATGATATGTTGTTTCGAGGATGCGCCCTTGATAAGATTACTTACAATGGACTGATAAAAGCATTTTGCAAAGCTGGGAATGTTGAAAAAGGATTACAATTATATGAGAAAATGATAATGGATGGACTTAGCGCTGATACTATAGCGTGTAATATTCTGATCAATGGGCTCTGTAAAGTTGGAAAAGTGGACAATGCATTTGAGTTTCTAAGAGATGTGATTAATCGAGGTTTTGTGCCTGACATCGTCACTTATAATAGTGTTATCAATGGACTTTGCAAGGTTGGACGTATCAAGGAAGCTTTAAATCTATTTGATAAATTACAAGTTGAAGGTGTTCGCCCTGATGCATTTACCTATAACACTTTTATCAGTTGGCACTGTAAAGAAGGCATGGTGTATGATGCTTGTTTATTCTTTTATAGAGGTGTAGAGAATGGTTTTATTCCTAGTAATGTGACTTGGAATGTGTTGGTCAATACTTTGATTAGACAAAGTAGCAAGGAGAATTTGTTTTTTGTATCAGACGAGTTATGGTGATAAATTGTACTAGTGTTGTGTCGGATGTTATTATGTGTATCTATTGCGATATGTAACTCAAGTAAGTCATTTTTTTCTGGTGTTAGAATCTTTTATGTTGTTCCGTCTCTTTGAAATTGCTGTCCAAATTCCAAGTTCATGTATATATATATATATATAGTTTAATCGATAATGATTGCAAGTCTTGTTCCATCAGTGTGTATATATATATTTTGATATCCGTGAGTGTCCGAGTTAGCTTATGTGCATCTCGACTATTTTTATGGGACATACCGTCTGACCCTACAACATTTAGATGTCAATGAAATTCATAGGATTTTAATTCCTAGTTAGGTGGTCACCGTGGATCACCATAACCTTTTTGGTTTCTTTAGGCCTACCCATAATGGTTCTTATTCCATCAATATTGAATTTTTATTTATTTATTTATTTTTAGAGTTCATATTTGGTGATAGGGTCGGTCACATGCGGACATATTGTTTTCAAGGTATTAAGTTCAATCTTGCTTGGCGCCAGCGCTAGTATCTTACATATGTATATTGGTATATTGGATGCTATGCAATATGCTTAACATCAGTAGGATTTTAGTTGTTCAAAAAAACTATCTAAAATTATTATGATGCAGTTACTCATTTGTCCTGGAAATTAGATTATGGACGCAACTGTTTAATATTGCCACAATATTGGTTATTTAAAGTACTACTAGTGTTTCTGAGTCTATTCGTTTATGGAAATGGTTATTTTGACAATTATCATCATCTACATTGTTGTTATAATACCTTCCATTATTATATCACTATTTAAAATAGTATGTACAGAGCTGTTATTTGCATCCATTAAAATGTTGCAACATTTACTGTTCATACTGTCTTCACACGCTATCTTCTAGATTAAATAGCAGCAACCATCATAATTACTTCCTCTGGAATGTTTTTAGAATTTTGGTTAATTGCATTTATTTTGTCATAAATTTCTTCGTACATTTGTTTTGGTTCTTGGAATGGCCAGGCTGGGTTCAATGTTGAGAAAGCTCCTGAGTTTTTTTTACTGGATCTGTTGAAGCTAAGGCGGATTGACACAAGATTATATTCTATTGTCCTTTTTGTTTCCTTCTGTGTTCACCAGCTATTAGCTTCAGAATATAGGTACTCTCAGATTCTTTCCTTACTCCTTCAAGTAAGAACTCACAAAATATCTGGCATATTATATACCTTCCCTTCCTTTCAAGTTTCCCTTGTGTATTATATTCATGGATTCTATTTCTTTGATTGTGAGAATAGGGAAGAACTGCATCCTTAGGTGGAATTCGACTTTCTGAAGGACCCAGATTTCAGGAGGTATTTTGAAACCATTATGGTTCTATAGAGTTCTGTGAGGCTTAGGCGATGGATTTTCATTCCGAGGAGGAAAAAACTGAGGATTATCTTTTCAAGATCGTTTTAATTGGTGACTCGGCCGTAGGGAAATCAAATTTGCTTGCTAGATTTGCTAGAGATGAATTCTACCCTAGTTCAAAGTCAACCATTGGAGTGGAGTTTCAAACCCAGAAGATTGAAATAAATGGAAAGAAAATCAAAGCTCAGATATGGGATACGGCTGGTCAAGAGCGATTTCGGGCTGTTACGTCTGCATATTATAGAGGAGCTGTTGGAGCTCTCCTGGTATATGACATTAGCAGGCGTCAGACCTTTGACAGCGTTGGGAGATGGCTGAATGAACTTCAAAGTGAGTATTGTAAAGATGCTGTCTGATGTTTCTTGAAAATAAAATCTCTTACCCCCTACCTTATTATGACCTTTTTATTTGATTATTTTCTTATGAGCAAAAATATTTGGACAGTATTTTTATGTAGGAAAATAAAAAGAAATGGTGATTTCCTTTCTACCTGAGTGTTACAAGAAGTTTCAAAGATTTTTATTCTTCAATTTGCACACACCAGTATGTATTCTAGAAATAGAAGAATATACTTTTTTGAAAGAGTCTTACCATTATAGAGTGGCTCAATTGGTAAAAGAGGGTCTTGAGGTGCATAAGGTGATGGGTTCGGGTTTCCTTGACATCCAAATGTTATAGGGTTAGACGGTATGTCTCGTGACATAAGTCGAGGTGCGCGAAAGCTGGTCCGGACAGTCATGAATATATAAAAAAAAAAAAGAAAAAAAAAAAGACCAGTCTTGCAGAAAAGTAATGAATGATTATAACTATAAGTTGTCAGGAAGTTTGCATTGCCTTTATAAACTTGAAAGGACTGATTTGGTTGAAATCTTTAATTGAACAGCTCATTCCGACATGAACGTAGTAACCATACTTGTTGGCAACAAATCTGATCTCAAGGATGCAAGGGAAGTTCCTACATCAGAAGGAAAGGATTTGGCAGAAGCTCAAGGTCTGTTCTTTATAGAAACCTCAGCCCTCGATTCCTCGAATGTGACGAATGCCTTTCAGACAATCGTGGAAGAGATCTACAACATATTGAGTCGAAAAGTTATGAAATCTCAAGAACTTGAGAAGCAGGATATGAGCTGGATGGAGGATGGAAAGACTACTGTAGTTTTACAGGGAGAGGAACCAGTGGAAGAGCCCAAAAAAGGTGGGTGCTGTTCATCTTAGTAAAATTTATAGATTTTTACTCTGTGCTCATTATATATAGCAGCATTTGCCATTTGCTACTCAACTTCCACATGTATCTTCTTTTCCATTTGGTTGAATTTTCTACTATTTTTTTGTTTTTTAATCTTCTGCTATTCAGGGAGAAAGATAGGGGGTATTGAAATTTGTAAATGTGACCTGAAAATGGTTTAATTTCCCAAGTAATATTCTTAGCTTTATTCAAATTTCTCCCATCCTTAAAAAGCTTTGTTCAAACTTCTGCCGAGTCTGCCTGATTTTCATTATTTTTTGAAGACCATTAGACTAACCTAGATGATTTTCATTATTATTGTTGGTATTGTTGTTCATCAATGGCTATGAGTTATGTACTTCATTTTATGTGATGATCCATGTTACTGAGTTCATTATCATGAACTTTTATCTTATATGGTCTTCTGTGTATTCAACTGTGGTCGAGCTAAGAGTCACATTGGATATAATTTATACTCTCTTACAACCCATATATATATACATATATGTATATATATTTATATATTTAAAAGAAATGTATTTTAGTTCCCAAATGGATTCTCATAAAAGTCTCCAAGAAAATGTACATGAATTCAACAAAATCAATTCTAGTGAAACTATAGATTTTACGCTACCATTTTAAGAACCAATGAATTGGACTTAAAAGCTAAGAAAAAGAAACTCAAATGAAAAGCGATCAGAGATGCCTACATCCACTAAATTGCCGATTGTATTTTATTTTTCTTCTTATTTGAGTTTTTTATTTATTTATTTTAATTTCAGCTGGTTTTTTTTTTTTTTTATGGGGGAGATTCGAACTCAAAACCTCTAAGTCTAGGTAAGCATTGATGTTGGTTGATGCCGGTTGAGCTATTTCGGCTGGTTTGTAAACAAAACAATGTCATTACTATTACTGATTGAATTTTAACATATGTACTTTCATGGGTTTTTTTCTTCGTATAACAAATGTAGAGAGACTTGAATCGGTAGGATTTGACTTCATGTATTTATGTTGAATAATAATCAAATCAACTATGTAGAAAATTGAATTATTACTCTCACAGTTATATTCTAAAAAAACTGAATAGGTAATTTCATAAAAAAAAAAAAAATTAATGAAAATATAATAGGAGAATTTGCATGTATATTACAATAAGGCAAAAAAATTGAATAAATAGCAACTTTTTGAAAATATTTGCAAATTAACAAAATCAGATTTATAGACTCTATCAATAGTGTCTCTCCATCAATAGTGTTTGATACCGTATATAAAAAAAAGTTGCTATATTTGCAATATTTTTAAAAATTTGCTATAATATGCTAATCAAAAAATTCAACCAAATAAATAAAATAATATTTTAAGGAAATTTAAAACTAAATTTTAATTTAATTTACTTTTTTAGTTCAACACATTAATTTAAAAACAAATAACTTCAAATGTTTCACCCCAATCATTCTAAATTTATTTTTCAAAATAAAAATAGATAATACACTAAACTAAGCAGAAGAAAAAAAATGTATTCAATCAAAATTTAGTATCTAACGAGTTTCCATCTAAATATAATAGGTTTATTGATAGTTCAATGAGATCAATGGAGATGTTCACAAAATGTATTAATTATCACTCATGACAAAAATATATAT
>JBBMEF010000004.1:3540604-3571474 GCA_037832685.1 Sicyos baderoa
CCAACCCAACCCATGAAAATTTCATGATTTTCAACCCAACCCAACCCAACCCGACAATTTGGGTTGGGTTGGTTCGGATTTTTCGGGTTGTCGGGTTAATGTGCACCTCTAATGGCAAGTACTTATCAGTACCTAATAGTTGCAAGCATTATATAGGGTAAATGATGGCAAGTACTTATCAGTACCTAATAGTGGCTAGCAATCATGTAGGGTAAGTGTTGAAATGTGTGTACTAGGTCATTATTTCAATATTTTCTATTTCATTCATACACACCAACAAAATTCAAATAACACATTTAAACTCAATACGGTCAAGTACGAACATGTATTGTTTCATCTACAACTTTTATTTATTTATTTACATTTAATATTAGATTTTTTAAATCTTTAAAAAAAATTATTTCAAAATAGTATTAAATTTGAACAAAAAATTATATTATAAATTTGCTTTGTCAAACAATTTTTATTTTAAATGGTAAAAAAAAAATTAAAGTTTGTTAGATATGTTGTTATATAATTTTTATGCATTTTCACTCATTAATGGGAATAAGGACAAAGTTATAATGGTAAAATTTATTTTATATAATTAATAATATTAATTCAAAATTAGAAAATAGATATAAATTTAAAATCTAATAAAAAATAGACTTTTTTTTAATTAGTTTTTCAAAGGTATTTACCTAGTTTTTCCTTTCTCAATTATGATCACTATTTAAGAGTATGGGTGAACATGGGTTGGGTTGGGGTGATTTTCTACCCAACCCAAAAATTCGGGTTGATCAATTCTCCAACCCAACCCAATTAAAGACACAACCCAACCCGGATTGGGTTATCGGGTTCATAGATTTGCAACTAACGCTATTTTTTCGATTTCTATAAACTTAAAACAAACATTAACATAAATATATTGTTATTGCAAATGCGAAATTCAAGTCTACTTAAACCATAAACCCTAAAAACTAAAAAGTCTAACAATAATAATAAAATAAAATAAATATACATATAATATAAATAATTAAATAACATAATAATTATTATATTGATAAAAATATATATTTTTTAAACTAATTGATAAATTCGGGTGGGTCGGGCTGAGTTGGATTGATTTTAGGTCAACCCTTGATCCAACCTAACTCATGAAAGTTTCATATTTTGAACCCAATCCAATCCATCAAATTAGATTGGGTTAGGTTGATTCGGATTTTTCGGGTTGGCGGATTATTGTGCACCCCTATATAAGAGTTCGAAGTGTGCTCAAACATATTAAAGTATTTATGTAAATTTTATAAGTAATTAATTAGCAACTAAAAAGAACCTTTAATTTAAAGCTTATAATCCAAAATCAAAAGTCAATAAACATATTAATAATAATACACGGGACCAAAAAAGGAAAATGTGGTGGATTCCCACACGACTAGACACCCCCTAAAAGGAGTGGATAAAAAATTAGGGGGAAAAAAGAGAGAGATGTGGCACAAATTTAACCACTAAGAAAATAGGTTTGGGCATCACCTAAATTTTTTATTATTATTATTATTTTTTTTTTTTTGAGAAAACCATCCTTCAATATAAAAATCCAAAAAAGTACATCAGTAACTCCTTTATATCGGGACCGCACGTTGATTCATCTCCACATGTCAGAGTATGATCACTCAAACGAGTAGAACCAAATAAAAGACTAAATTTTTTAGTAAAACCACGATTTCGAGATATGGCCTTAACCGACAAGGAGAATCGAAGCTCCAACGAAAGAAACCTATTATCTATCATTTCCCTCAACACGGGGATTTTTTGATAGTCTTAGGGGAGTAATCTAACGTCCATCTCGCTGACTGAAGAATAGGACTCTACCGACGCAAAAGAGAAAAAGCTAAATATGTGAAGCTTTTCTCGTAACGAAACCAAAACAATACTAAAAGAATTCAGTCCTTTATCAATTAGTTTCTCCCAATTAAGAATTCAGCCCTAAATTTTTTAATATATATAGGAAGAATAAAGGGAAAAAATTTAACTTCCGCAACTAAACATTGCTAGCATGTAAATATTAAAAAAAAAATAAAAAAAAAAAATAATAATAATAGTAGTAATAATAATTGTACTACAACCACATGCAATACAAAACTTTGTCCTAAAATCTCGTATGGATATTTATTATTATTTATATCTTTCAACCTTTTGTGAATGAGAAGTGCCTCAATAAAATACGAGTAAAACTCCTCTACACAAATCGTTAATATTTTCATGTTTATCTTAGAACATTTACGAAAAATCAAATTAAATTTATGTTTTACATTTTTATTAATAAAGAAATGGATCATTTCCCACAACAATCGGGCGGGGTTTCTGCAAAATGATATTTTTATTAATAAAGAAATGGATTATTTACTACCATGAAAGGAAAAAAAATAATATTTTAACTTCCGCAACTAAACATTGCAAGCATGTAAATATTAAAAAAAACAAACAAAAAACAAAAATAATAGTAGTAATAATAATTAGGGGTGAACATAGGTTGAGTTAAATTGAGGTGATTTTCACTCATCCCAAAAATTCGGGTTTGTGAATTCTCCAACCCAATCCAACACAATTAAAGATATAACCCAACTCAACCTAACTATTTTATTTTCGGGTTGGGTTGGGTTGGGTTGGGTTATCGGGTTCATAATCTGTAACTAAGCTAAAATTTAAAAAACTCACCATGATAAGCAATGTACTCAATAAACAATTTCTAACGCCTCTTTTTCGATTCCTAGATATTTAGGACTAATATTAGCATAAGTATACTCTTATCACTAATGTCAAATTCAAGTTTACCTAACTTCAAAACATTATCAATAGATTTAAAAAATATTAAAAAATAAAAGTCTATCAATAATAATCAAATAAAATAAATATGCAACTTATAATATAAATAATTAAATAACATAATAATTATGTTATGGGTAAAAATATATATTTTTTTAAATTCGGGTTGGTGGGTTAGGTTGGGTTGATTTAGGTCAACCATTGGCCCAAATTCCATGATTTTCAACTCAACCTAACTCACTTATGTATTCAACCCAACCCAACCCGATAATTTGGATTGGGTTGGTTCGGATTTCTCAGATTGTCGAATTAGTGTACACCCCTAATAATAATTGTACTACAACCACTACAATTCAAAATTTTGTCCTAAAATCTCGTATGGATATTTATTATTATTTATATCCATCTACCTTTTGTGAATGAGACGTGCCTCAATAAAATAGGAGTAAAACTCTGCGCTACATTTGGTTTAGGTAGCATTATTGGATGCCACAAATCTTTGTACACTTTTCCATATTTTCTTGGGAAATTGTACTAAATAGTCAAATTTTACAAAATAATTACAGATTTAGGCAAATTTGAAAATATTTAGCCTCCGTAGTCAAATAACAATATAAATAATATTCATCATACTACATTATGTATTAGTTATTCAGTATAAAAAGTATTACTTTATACTGTATATTTGATTATGGTGGCTAAATTTTTTCAAATTGCCTAGTGTTATAAATATTTTATCAATTTAGTATATTCCTGCAAAAATCCCTATTTTCTTTTACAACATAATTTTTTGTGGTATTCAATAATGTCACCTAAGCCAAATATAGGCTCTTCTACGCAATAAATATGTAGATGAGTTTTTCAAATTACTTAGTGTTATAAATATTTTCTCACACGTTTTTATTTAAACATTTATAAACAAAATTAATAGTTAAATTTCAAATTATGAAATAAATTTTGAAAACTGAACATGTGAATCATGTGAATGAGAATAAATTGTAATTAATTATTTTAAAATTATAGATATTAAATAGATGAAAAAAAAAAAAATTTAAAAAGTATTATGAAACTCTAATTAATTTTAAATTATGAAATATATTTTAAAATACAAAATTAATTCTGAAACTATCGTTGATTTCCAATCAAAAAAAAAAAAAAAAAACTATCGTTGATTTAATCACGAAAAATATTTAAAATAAATTATTAGGTAAACAAAAAACAATTTTCAATTAATTAATTAAAAGATTAAAAGATTAAATAGATAATAAAATATACTAAAAATGACAAGCAAGAAATAAAATTAATTTTGAAAATACTCTTTTATTTAAAAAATTACAAAATAGATTTTTAAAAATATGATATTAGGTAAAATAGAAGACGTATCATATAGGGAATTTGCACTCTATACCAAATTTTCTACTCTACATTAGAATTATAGTAACTTTTTAAAAATATCGCAAATATAGCAACTTTTTTTTATAGACTCTATAAAACACTATTGACGGAGTCTATCGGATATTATTGATGGAGTCTATCAGACGCTATTGATAGAGTCTATGAGACACTATTGCTGGAGTCTATTGATGGAGTCTATCAGACACTATTGATGGAGTCTATAAATCTGATTTTGCTATATTTGCAAATATTTTCATTATTTTGCTATCAGACACTATTTATCCCCTATCATATATATATATATATATATATATATAACAAAAAGAAATTCAACTTTTATTTTAGTATATATATTGGGGGAGAGACTAAGAAAACTCTCAAATAATATGAGGGCAAAATACTGATTGTCCTGTTCGAACTTGTGTGCGACTGGTTGAAATGGATTAACATCAATCAATTGCATCCACTATTTTTTCAAAATTCTACCATTTTTTAAAATGCAGATTTGGGGGGGGAGACTACAAATCGAACCTAAAAAGCATTACAATTTTCAAGATCGAACTCGTGATCATAGTGTTAAATTGGATTACCACCGAACAACGAAACGTACTGTCACACCCAAATCCTAACCATCAAACCTTATAGTAGTTGAATTAAAAATAAAAAGGATCAAAGAAGACAAGCAACAAATTCATAGGTTACCGGTTCAACACCAGTGTCACGGGTTCGAACCCTCGAAGAGTCGGTAGTGTAATCCCCTCACCTATTTGTACTCAAAAAAAATAAAAAAAAATAAAAAAAAATATAAAAAAAATCCATAGGGTACAACTTGATCATAAGTTTGTTTAAATATGAGAGTGCCCTATCTCCACCAAATGCACATCTTCTCCCTTCCAAAGAAAGAAGAAAAAAAAAAGGGAATTAATTATGGAGCAGAAAGTGCAAAATGTTTCAATTCCATCCTCTTCCTCTAATTCCACCAATATTATTCAACAAAAACTCCAATCCATAATCCAAAACCAATACCAACAACACCACAACAACTGGGCTTATGCCATTTTCTGGAATCTCACCACCACACACCATAACTCCCTGCAGCCTTCGTTAACCTGGGGAGCCGCCCATTTTCAATCCCACCAACATCTTCAACCTTCCACCGCTCGGGACTTCCCCACCCCCGACGGCACCGTTCTATGCAACGCCATCCGTTCCAACGAGGTGGTCTGGTTAAACAACAACCGCCGCCGAGATCAACAAGCCCAAACTAGCTTCGGAATTCATACGCTGGTTTGCATCCCGACGCGAAGCGGAGTAATCGAATTAGGCTCGGCGGATGTCATCACGCGAGACTCCAACTTGGTGGAGCAAGTCAACGCGGAATTTAGATCCAACTCAACTGACATAAAATATGCGAAAGCCGTGAGGCAGGAGGAGCTGATCAATCGCAGATACAGCTCTCTCCGCTCGTGCATCAACGAGCTGTTGATGAGGATCGAGGAGTTGGAGTCTCAGGTCCCGAGAGAAACGGAAGCAAGTTCTCGAGACGAAGGGAGGGTGGTTGAGGTGGAGGTGAAGATGATTGGAGAAGATGAGACTGTGATTAGAGTTGAGAGTAGGAATTTGAGCTATGCTGGGGCTAGGCTCATGGATGCGCTTAGAGATTTGGGGTTGAAGGTTCAACATGGAAGCATGTCCAATTTGAAGGATTCAGTAACAGTGCAAGATGTGGTGGTTCAGCTTCCAACAGGGTTTGGATTCAATCATGAAGCTATTAAACAAGCACTTCTTACACTATTACACCATTAATCCATCACTTTTACATGTCATATCCATCTTTCTTCTTTGTTACTAGTTCATGTTTTGATTTCTTTTTTTTCTTTTCTTTTTTCAGAGTGTATGTTGTATAATGGAGATATTAAGACCCCGTTTGATAACCATTTAGTTTTTTGTTTTTTGTTATTGAAATTTAAGTCTATTCTCACCCAAGATTACTACCATGTCTTCCACCCTTCTTACAATTTATCCATCTTTCCCTAAGAAAGTAGGAGGATATTACTCAATTTTTAAAAACAAAAACAAACGAAACTATTTTTTTTTTTTTCTTCTAAAAATTGGTTAGTATTCTCCTACTAAATATGAATATATTGTAGAAAAAGGGGAAGATATTGTAATAAATTTGAGTGAGAATAAGCTTATTGAAAACAAAAAACCAAATGGTTATGAAACGGAGCTGAGTCTCTTAATTTATTTGTGTGTGATCAATCATTTAAATGCATTTGTGGAAAGGAGATTTGAGTTCGAGTCTTTGATTCATATAAGGAGTGTGGTTGCTACTCTTTTTTTTTTTTTCAGCAAACGACGGAATTTAGGGTAGTAATAGAAGGGTTTTTTTTTCTTCATTATTTATTTATTTATTTATTATTAAGTTTTATATACCTAGATAGACTTTTTGATCAAATGAAGTAGTTACAAATGTGTCCATTTCTCTAAACTTTTTTATCAAATGAATATATGATCGGATCATAACAGCTACTTACGAGGTTAAAACCTCCCTCAAATATTGTTGAATTAATTAAAAACAAAAGAGAAAATTTCAAATTGTTACCCCTCCTCTATATATATAGAGGAGAATTTGGGTACACCCAGATAACATGATGTCATTTATGTGGAACCACACATTTTTTTTCTTCTTTTAATTTGTTTTATAATAAATATAAAGTAAAAAAAGAGTGAGATGTGTGACACGATATCATGGTGGAGTGCTACTCGATGCAGTCAAATTCTTCTCATATATAATATTTATATATATATATATATATATTTTTAAAAAAAACCAAATAAATTACTTCCAATTATGGATAAACATAAAAAAAAAAAAAAAAAAAAAATAGTTTGAATGTCCATCTAAACCCTAAATACCTTTGGGGGTGTTTGGATTTGGAGGAGGGAAGAGAGAAATGGAAGAGGAAGTGAAAGTGTGATTTGGAAGTGTAAAACCATGTTAATTTGCAGAAGAGAAAACCTTTTTTTTTATTGGTTTTAATTTGTAAGGGAAGTCTGGTAGAAACTTTAATTTGTTTAGGAATTGGTAATTTGCAGAGAAGTTGTGAAAATTTTATTTAATGATTGATGTTTTTGTTTAGTTTATTTTTCACTTTATTGTATATTTTAACCCTAACAAATAAATAATATTTAATAAGATAGCCAATGATATTTAAGTATAATCATTTTGCATTCTACAGAATTTATTTAAAATAAAGTTTAAATACCCCTATACCCTAAACATTAATTTCTAAACCCTAAATCTTAAAATTGTTTGGTTATTAACTGGATAAGACCTTCACAGAGAAAAACAAAATAATAATAATAAAATCTTCTGGTTATACTTTTAAAATATTCAATAATATCTGGTAGCCACAGAGATTAAGATTTCTTTTTTTTTTTTGATAAACCAAGATTAAGATCTTAATAATAATTATGTGTCCCCCACAAAATAATAATAATAAAAAACATCTAGGGTTTCGCTCTTTCCTTTAAGAAATATTGACAGTCACCCTCTTAATTTTCATCGTATTGGAATGTTTATAGAATGCTCTTTTTTTATAATTAATTTTCTGAGTAAGAAAGAGATAAGGATTGTTTTTTTTTTTTTTAATTTGTTTTTATTTTTATTTTGAAAATTTGAACCAAACCATTCTTACAAAACACTCAACTCAACCGTCAACCTAACCTTGAAGCATTTGAATTCGGACTGTTCGAGTTACATACTTACAATTTTGTTTTAAGAAAAAAATATATAAAAACATGTATTTAATTTTTTATTATTCAACTTTATTGATTATTTTTAACATTGAATTAAGCTAAACAACTCAATCATCCGAAAACGATCCTTAAATAAATTATAATACTATATGTAAGAAACGTTTACTTTTAGTCAATTCTAATAAATAAAAAATTAAAATGAGAAAAGAATTCGGTGAAACGCTGAACGTGAAAAACGGTTTTCATGCAAAAAACGTGTATTTCACCTAAAATGTGTGTGTTTTTTTTTTTAAAGAACCTAAAATGTGTTTGTATTGAAAGGCTGAAACAAAAATTATGAGTTCTAAAGCTTGAGACCAGCCAATGTAGAAGTCGCTTTCTTTATGAATGGGTAAAAATCTTTCGAGAAATATCGAATGATTGCACAATAGTTTCATTGTTTGGTTGTAAACTCGTTCAACAACAGCATCACGAGTTTGATCTCTGGAATCAGTATCCCTTCGAGAAATATAAATTTATATCCATTTATGTATCTACTTCTGAATGTATTATTTTCTGCCGTTTGCCTACAGCACCAATTCAATTATTATAAACTATAGTTTATTATAGTCGATGATTATAATAAACGATTTTTGGAATCTACGTAGTTTTTCATAGTACGAGTGTAAGTAGTTAATCTTAAATGTGGATATGATTTATGCAAAAGGAACGGTTTGCATTATTTTAGTCAATCCCCCAATTATTACAATTGGTAGACAAAGCTGAGGTTGAAGTGATAATAACTGTTCACATAAAATGATCTCTAAAACAAAGTAATAAATGTGATTGTTATATATATATATATGCTAGTTCATATGTACGTATGTGTGCATCCATTTCGAAACTAATAAATTATATAAGGGTTGTGTTATGAAAACGACAATCAACAATCAATTAAAAAGCAAAAAAAAAAAAAAAAAACGTGAAAGAAAAACACAAAATGTCGATATGATGGAATTAGGGTTTATATAGTACAATACTCTAAATATTAAACCTTATATATTACACATAAGACCCAAATACCTAAAAATCTATACACGAAAATATAAACATAATTATATATTTCGTTTAAGTTTTGAGGGGGCAAGAAGTTACCCCGAAACCCCAACCGTGGGCCTCGCCCCTAGGGACCCCAAATTGCGAACCGGACAGTGAGACCAACGACTAAGTAATCGTGAACCATCAAACAGTTCAAGTCATATCTCAACAAGTGAAGTAGCATATCCACCTATCTTTTAACTTGATATGTGGTCTTATAACTTTCCAATGTGGGATCTTCAACATATCCTCTTAGAATAGTGCCACTTTTGAATTCAACAATCTTAAATTAAATTTCAATTTCATTTTTATTAAAGTGAATACTCATTTGAATTTAATGGATTCTATACAATATTAGATTGTAGCAAATGTCTAAATTTTAAAATTATATTTATAGAATGTCTTTAATATTTTAGATTTTAAATAGATGTCTACTTTTTTTATTTAAAAAACAAATTATTAATCTTTCATTTACAATGGACGGTCATACCCTCAGCTTTACTTTATTTTATTTTATTTTTTAATTATAGGAACTTTGACTAAATTTAATGAAATTTTTTTTAAAAAAAAGGAAAAAAAATGTGGGAAAAGAAAATCGATGAAAACCAAACGCCAAAACAGTCTCATTCCCTCGGCGTACCTCGTCCCCACTCTCCTCCGTTGTCTCCTTCCGTCGATTTCGTCTTCTTCCTTTGACTCATCCCGTCGTCGTCTCCATCTCGTACACGCAAAATGCTTGTTAATCTATTTACACGAACGAGTGATATCTTCCAATTAATCTACTCTTTGCATTGTTTATCAGGATAATTGGTATACCATGTGTACCACACTTGCTTGCTTCCCAACCTATTGTTCTGCTTGCTCACATTTATAATATCTGTCAACATGTATTTTTCCACCCCATTTGTCTTCATCAATGCTTTTTAATCTATTTACAAGAACGTGTGATATCTGCCAATGTGTAATCTACATTTTGCATCGTTTATGGGAATGATGTACCATGTGTACCCTGCTTGCTTGCTTCTCAACCTATTGTTCTGGTTTGTCCACATTTATAATATCTGCTAACATGTATTTTGCCACCTCCGTTGTCTTCATCGTGTATTGTTGTGTATCATAGATTGTACATATTCATTGTATTTGATCTTGATGTGTACATTCATTTATGCAACAACAACGATGCATGTGTCCACGCTGTACAAATATGTAATTGTTGTCGTAATTTCGGCAAGGAAGGAGAGTCTATATACCCCAATTTGCAAACTCATTGACCATCCAATGAACATCTTTATCTTTCCGTTATTACTAGGCGCTTGCGTTTGTCAATACCGCATTTGTAAAAGGGTATCAAAGTTTTGAACTGTCGCTCAACTCAAGACGTGTAGCTATGAACGAAAATAGTTTGGCTATTGCGCATCCAACTCCAATATCAAGACATGTGGTACTATAATTTGAATATACATTACCTTTATCCCAAATCCCGTGGAATGAAATAGTGATGATGGTTGTAGCTTCTATGAATCGTGAATTTTGGCCTGAAGTTAGAGTAGGAGCAATGCACCTAGAGTACAAGCATGTGAATCTTACCTGGAGAAATGGTGTAGTGGGAGATCGGTTCTGCACAGAATTTACACTGCAAACAAACTTGTAGAGAGACTTAAATGGCGGCGATTTTTTTTTAAAGGTAATTTGTTCCTATATTTTGTGAGGGTTTAATTTAGAGTTTAAATAAACCAAATATTTTCTTTTTCGAATTAAGGGTTAGGGGTTAACAAAATTAGCATTTTTTTCAAATGTAGAATATGGGCACTATAAGAACAAATTTCTTCTCTCGCCTCTTGAAATTTGGGTTTAGACATCCATCTAAAGTGAAAAAAAAAAAAAAAAAAAAAACATTCTTCCCATAAGTATGTTAAATGTAGACATTTACAACAATTTCTCCAAATAGTATTTGCGAATATCCATCTTTAAATTAATTAATTTTGAGATGAATATTCACACTATCTAATACTCTCAACTATCCTTATAAAATAATCATCTAACTCTACGATTTTTTATTGTCATAAAATTTCGTAAAAAAATTAATTCTTATAAAAATAATATCTATAAATTTTTATTTATGATATTAACTTTTTCTAAGACCCTTAACCAAAAAAATTATCACGGTTGACACAAGATTTCAATATAGAAATTTAGTTTTGTGTGGTGAATTGTATTTGTGTTCAATTGGATTATTGTTCTTGTTACGATGAAACTTCAATTAATATTCTTTAATTAGGTCCTCAAGTGTCTTTCATTTTTGTTAGACTATTAATTAGAATGCTATTATATTAGTATGATAGTTAGCATAGTATTTTGTCGAAATGCAATTGTAAGTATTTTTCCTTTTTCCCTTCACCCATCAATGAGTTCTTCTTAAATAACTTTAACAATTTTCAAGGTTTGTTGAATGTTTAAGGAGGTGTTTGTTTGTTGAATTTATGGAAGGAATTTAGAAATGAATATTTACTGGCTCTTCCTACAAAAGCACATTCAAACTAATTATTATATTCTATTCCAAGTATTATGTGGTTTACGAAGCCAGCAGCGCCATCATTATGTGGTTTAGACCAGTCAATAGAAATTATTCTATTCCAATTATATATTGTTTTCCCGATCCATAAGAGTACGTCTAGGATGAAACTGATTTACAACCAAACAATGAAACCATTGTATTATTGATCCATTCGATAATTGCTCGAGTCATATCAAACTACTTTTAAGTTGTAAATTGAAATTAAGGTACATATTTCTTTCATAGACAAAGAAAGGAAATTGGGCTCAACACTTATGAAGTTGGATCTTATCCCTCCCCCTAAGTAAATAGAGAAATAGCCTTCTAGAATATCCTCCAAAACCCACCAAGACCCAACTCATATTTTGATCTAATTGAATGTATATATATATATATATATATATTTTTTTTTTTTTTTTTTTTTTTTTTTTTTTGACATCTACACCAGTCACTATTAAATCTTGAACGTGTGATTTTGAAGGTAGCATACCTCCAAAACCCAAGTTCCATGTGCCACACCTTGGAGACTGACTATATATATATATATAAAAAAAAAAGTTTAACATGAATTGGACCTCTATGACCATGTCCCTTTCCTACTAAAGGCATGTTTGTCTCATGGACAAACGGTGGAGTTGGCTTGGCTTGACTTATATTCCATGTTTGCCCCCATAGACTTTCATAAGTCTATCCAACTCCTACCTAATTCCACGTGTGGGCCCCATATTTTTATTTAAATATTAAAATATTAAAAAACTACTCGATATTTATTTTTTATTACCCTAAAAACTTCAACAATTCTCTTTCCATCACATCAAACATAACTTTATTATTAAAAAACTATTAAATATTTATTTTTTTTATTTAAATAAAAAATTCAACAATTCTCTTTCCATCCCATCAAATATAAGTTTATCTTTTTTTTTTCTTTCTCCCAAACATAAACTTATTTCACTTATCTTCCCTTCTCATCCCAACTCAACTCAACCAAACTCATCCCCTCAAAGCCAAACATGCCCTAAATGTGGTAGAGAAATCATAAATCAAACAATATTGGCGGTTCTATGAGTGCGGCCTGAATCACGACAAGCTTATTAATGAGCAAATTTTTTTCAACATTCAACAACAAATCATAATTGAAAATATAAATTCACATCAAAACTAAAATAATCACTTATTAAAAAATATATTGAAATTTAAAAATAGTTTATTCTTACTACGAAATTATTTTCTCATTATTAAAATGAGCATTATAGAAATGAGAAATAAAAATATTTAATTATCGAAGTTGGTAGCGTTATTGGTTATCTTCTTTAATATTAATCCATTTCAACTTCATGGTCACGAGTTCAAGTCTGAAATCAATATTTGATTGCATATTATTGGAGAATAATTGTATTTGTAGAGTTTATTTTCAATTTTAAAATACCACGACCAAATAAAAACTAAACCCCTAGAGAGTGTTTCTTTTGTAAATATTTAAGGAGGATTTAGATCGATAATTTACTAACTCTTCCTTAAAAAAACACTACTTTCAAACAAGTTTTTATAACTACTGAAAATGACTCTTTATTTTTATTACTCATTATTTCTAATAATTCATTATTGATCCTTTATTTTTATTTTATTTAATTACTCAAAATAATTACTCATTTTAAATCCTTATCCAAACAAGTTATTGTCTCTAACTCATCTACATAAAAACTATATCCAAACTAGTTTTTTTTTTCTACAACTTTTAATTTCTAACAACTTAAAACTAACTCCTCATCTAAACACCTCCTAATCATTCTTTGTTTAACCACGCATCTAAAAATGTATTTTTGTCAAAAAAAAAAAAAAAAAAAAAAAGGGTTTATGGGCCATAAGATTGTTTTAGCCCAGCCCAGAATGATGTTTCAGTTTTCCAAATCAGAGGGGAATTAGCTCCAATTTCTTCTTCCCCTTCTTCAATTCTACGTTTCGAGCGATTCACAATTTCACATCTGTGCTCATTACTGCGTTCCCATTGTTCATCGCGTTGACGATGCTGGTCCTTCCTCCCTGTAATCTGGAACCCTAGCTTCTCGTTTCAGGTATTGATTTCCCCCCTTTTCCCTTTTCACTTTTCATTTCAATCCAAAATTCTTGGGTTTAATGGGCTATTTGATTTGTGGGATTGTAGTTGATTTTGTGTGTTCGATTCTGGGTCTTCTTGATTCTGCTGTTCTAGTTCAAGTTTATTATGATTTTAATGGGTTTGGGTGCCATTTTCAGGACTTTTCTCTCTATTTTTTCTCCATGTCTCATATTTTCTTGAATTTTATTTCTTCATTGTATTAGGGTTATATCCTTAGGTGAAATTTTACTTTCTTACAAGTTTCAGAAGGTGGTTTTTAAGCTGGTTTGGTACTTTAGATTCTAGGAGGCTTGGACGATGTTTTTTTTTTAATCCCGAGGAATAATTAAGGATTGTGTTTTCAAGCCTGTTTTAGTAGGTGATGGAAAATCGAAATTTCTTGCAATATTTCTAAGGAACTTTTTAACCCTAATTTAAAGTCAACCACCTAGACAATCTTCTATCAATGTTTAGTTCTTTTGGAAACATTGTTTAAAGGACGAAGAATCTTTGTTCATAGGAGCCTTAGATGTTTTTTTTTTTTTTTTAACTGGTGGTCGAAGCTTTGCTCCACTATACCCGGGGTTAACAACGCCCGTCCCTAGGTCAGGCACCAGGAAACATCGAAGAAATGGAGACACAGGAGGTGTCTACAAATTGATGTCACAAGATAGTCTCGAACCTAGAACCTTGAGGGGAGCACTTCTTCAAAGTCCAAGCTTTCGACCACTGCGCCACTCCTTGGGGACTGGAGCCTTAGATTATTATTCATATTGAGAACTCTTGCAAAGCAAGCTTCTTAGCTGGTAATGTTGGAGATTGAAGTGGTCCAACCAAGATGAATATTGACCCAGAGCTTGAAACTGAATGGTAGAGACGTTGATTTTTTGTGAACCTTTTGATCTCACAAAGATAAGGAAGTCTCTCATTGTCTGTTCAACTATGTAAATTGCTTGAACTTTCACTTGATGTGCCCACATTTAATGTATGGGGCCCAAAAGGGCTATTACCGTGCATTTGGTGTTAACTGTGTGTTTATGAATAAGCTTGGGACAATTGGGGAATTCAATGTTGTAGATGTTAATGTAGATGAAAGAAGGGATTTTTTACGAGCGTACATTTTCTTGACTATCATGAAACATTTTTTGTTTTCCCTTTTACAAGAGTGCATTTTTTGTCGAAGAAAATTTTCTATTTGAAGATTTTTAAAAAGAAAATCGTGGTTTCGTTGATAAAAGGAGATACTTGGACGGACATAGACTATTGTTGGTGACTAGGACTGGTACCGTTGGAGATGAAGACACGCCAGAAGGCTAAACAACAAAGGAGGGAAAGACGTCAGTGGCTATTGTTAGGGCACATTGCAAAAGAAATTAATTGGTTGTAATGGGACCAATGGGTTTAATCATACCTAATATAATAATAATGGATTTTTTTTCAAAAAATAATATTAGTTTTTGGCACTAATCTGTCGACAATAAAAGGAAGGAGCAAATTTATGTTCTTGAGTTGGGCAGTACTACCTAAAATTTTTAAGGCCCATCTTTTTTCTTAAAGCTGAGTTTAATCAAGGTTTGAACTTGGGTCATGACTCACGAGTTTTCTGCCCTTAAACCCAAAATCCAATTTGAAGAAGAAACCCTAGCTGTTTCACACCCTTATTTTGAAATCCAGCTTCACTGCCGGCCTTTGCCACATGTGCATTCATTGTCGATCACCCTCTACCATCGTCGTGATCGACGAAGCAGCTACTTGTCAAGTTTTATTTTTTCCGCATTGAGACTTAGGTTTTTGTTCTAGGTTTCCTTTTCTTAAAAGGTTTTGTTGTTTGTTACACTTTATAAGTTTTTTGTAGATTGTTTGTACTTTGTAGGAGAAATTTAGTCCTCTCGATAATCTATCAATGTTGTAATTTCTCCATTGAGATTGAAATATAGCTATCTTTACAGTTACCTTATATTTTTTTGAATTTGGATACCCAAATTATCATCATCATACCTTGTTATTATAATACCTTTCATTGTTATATTACTACTGAATAATGTGTACATAGTTGTAATTTGCTTCCACTAAAATGTTGCAACATCTTACCAAGTTTGCATAATAATGTCTTCACACGCTGTCTTCTGAAATAAATAGTAGCAACCGTCAGAATTATTTTCTTCGGATGATTTTTTTAATTTTGGTTAATTATACTCATTCTTAATATTAATTTATTTATACATTTGTTTTGGTTCTTGGAATGGCCAGTCTGGGTTCAATATTGAGAACGCACCCCGGTGTTTTTTACTTGACCTGCTGAAGCCAAGGTGGATTGACACAAGATTATAGCCTATTGCCTTTTTCATTTCCTTCTGTCTTCTCCAGCCAATAGCTTCAGAATATAGGTACTCATATTCGTTACTTACTCCATCAAGTAATCACAAAATGTCTCTGGCATATTACTTTCAAGTTTCCCTCTATTTCTTATTTTCATGATTTACATTTCTTTTACTGTGAATAGGGAATAATTGCATTGTTGGGTGGAATTTGACTGTCTGAAGGACTCGAGTTCAGAAGGTATTTTGAAACTATTATGGTTCTATAGAGTTCTGTGAGGTTTGGGCGATGGCCTTTTCTTCTGAGGAGGAAAAAACTGAGGATTATCTTTTCAAGATTGTTTTAATTGGTGATTCAGCCGTGGGAAAATCAAATTTGCTCGCTAGATTTGCTAGAGATGAATTCTACCCCAATTCAAAGTCAACCATTGGAGTGGAGTTCCAAACCCAAAAGATAGAAATAAATGGTAAGGAAATAAAAGCTCAGATATGGGATACAGCTGGTCAAGAGCGATTTAGGGCTGTTACGTCTGCATATTATCGAGGAGCCGTTGGAGCTCTCCTGGTTTATGATGTTAGTAGGCGTCAGACCTTTGAAAGCATTGGGAGATGGCTGAATGAACTTCAAAGTAAGTACTATAAAGATGCTATCTGATGTTTCTGGAAAATAAAATCTCTTAACTTACCTTATTGTGCCTTTTTATTTTATTCTGATTCTACTTTTTAGTAGATTTCTTCAATTAAGTACCATACTTTTTGAAGAAAAAAAATAAGAAAGGGTGATTTCCTTTCTGCCTGAGTATTAGAAAAAGAGGGTTTTAAAGATTTCTATTCTACCATTTGTATTTACGAGGTTGTGTTTTGGAAATAGAAGAATATTCATGGAAGATCATATAAGTTGGAATTTCTAGTCCTTTCTAGTCTTTTCTTTTTATCTCTGGACATTGCAGCCTTATGTGTTTCCTCTTACTAAGTTTTGGCATAGTCTTGTATGTATCTGCTCTCTGTTTTTGTTTTTTTTTTTTTTTTTTTGGGTCTTTGTTTCCTTTGTACTCTTGTTCATTTTATTAATGAACATTTTATGTCTTGTTTCAAAAGTTGGAATTTCCTCACTAGTTGCATCTGAATTGGAAAACAGAAAACTAACAAACAAAAGAAAAAAAACATTGTGGTATGTTGCATTGTTGTAATCATATTGTCATTTTTTATCCTCCTTTATTGAACAGGAAGTTTACTTGGGCTAAATAGTATGGCTAGCCTGAACGTCACAAATATAAAAGAAAAATAGTATGGCTAGGACAAAGGAGAAATAAACATTGTGAGAAGATGGTTAGTGCTCAAGAAGTTGGATTGTTCAGTCAATTATGACAAAAGGAAAGCTTCTTCGGAAGCAGGGCCGAATTTGTCTATATGTTCGAGATTGTTTCGTGGAATGTGAGGGGGTTGGGGGAAGGTTAAACATTGTCTTGTTAAGAAAGTGTGGAGGAAGTTTTCTTTTTTAACTTCCTCCACTCCCACAAATACTCTCATAAGTTCTCTAGATTCTTACACACAAAATTAGGGGAGAAGGCAACAGGTGTTAGAGCCCTTGTTTTTTTAATAAGATTCTGGAGAAGCTTATGACAATTTTTCTTTGAACAGCTCATTCTGACATGAACGTAATTACGATACTGGTTGGGAACAAGTCGGATCTTAAGGATGCTAGAGAAGTTTCAACAGCAGAAGGCAAGGATTTGGCAGAAGCTCAAGGTCTGTTTTTCATAGAAACCTCAGCCCTGGATTCGTCAAATGTGACGAACGCCTTTCAGACAGTCGTGAAAGAGATCTACAACATATTGAGCCGAAAAGTTATGATGTCTCAAGAACTTGAGAAGCAGGATATGAGCTGGATGGAGGATGGAAAAAGTACTGTAGTTATACAGGGAGGGGATGTAGTAGAAGAACAGCCCAAAAAAGGTGGGTGCTGCTCATCCTAGTAATTTACATATTTGATCTGTTACTGTTACTGTTACTGTTAGTGTTCTTTCATTTATTCTGCTCTCTCATTATTATATAAGCAGCATTTGCCATTTGCTAACTCAACTTCCACATGTATCTTATTCTCCATTGGGTTGAATTTTCTTTTAATGTTGGTGAATCTGCTTTCTATTTTGTTTCTGGGTAACATTGATTTGATGTTGGATTGAAGAAACATGGGGGGAATTGGAAAATGTAAATGTGTCCTGAAAAGGGTTTAATTTTCGAAGTGATATTCGACGAGTACTAGCGCATTAGGATGGATCATCGACCAACTGGTTATCGTTATGTTCATCGACTACTTTGTTATTCGTACTTTATTATATGTGATGACTAATGCTACTGAGTTCATTGCTATGAAACTTTATCTTATGTTGTTTTCTCTTTAAAGCATATTCACAATTGTACTTGGAACCAAGTACTAGTTGTTAATTTGATTTGATTGGCTAAAGTTCCAATGACCCCATTGTATTGGGCCAGGTGTTGAATTTTGTGCCTGTGACATTTTGAATTTAACAAATCTTATTTTCCGGAATGTTCTTGAGCTTTATTGAAAGATTGTGGGAGGGGGGGGGGGGGGGGTATTTGTTTATCATATTTAAATTCTGTTTGAATGTAAATTTAATATGAGTAACTATTTTAAGTAGTTAAAAAGGAAGAGTTATTTTGATTGATTTGAGATGAATAAAATGAGTGGTTACATATGATTGAGTAGTTATAAATGTATAATTAACAATGAAGAGTTTTTTTTAAAAGTAAAAATGAAAAGTTAGTAAAAACTCGTTTGGATATAGGTTTTTAAGAGAAGTTAGTAAATCTTTCATCTAAATTTTTCTCAAATGTGACAAACAAACATTCCACCTATGTAAGTTTTTTTTTATACAACAATATTGAGGGAAGGGAAATCGAACCTATAACCTTATGATTACTAAATTGTACAAGATGTCGGTAGAGTTTTGTTATTGTTGTCTTTACCTATGTAAGTTCTCGAACTAACATTTTGTATAATGGAATTTAACATGACTACTTTTAGAAGAAGAAAAAATGTACACAATTGTCCATATTTTTACATGACTAAGGGGGGAGGGGAAACAATATCCTCCAACCCTTCATTTTGACTTTTAATTTTAACCTCTTGTACCAACCTCTCATTCAAATCCCTCATTCAAAATCTTCATTCAAACTCCTCATTTTAACTCTTGATTCTTATCTATAATATATTATTATAGTTTCTTATAAAATTAATAAATAAAATTAATTTGTTAATCATTAAAAAAATAATCATAAATTATTAATATTTTGTTGATTTAATTTTGTAAAGAAAACAAATTTACCATTTACCATTATGTAAAATAATATGTTTACAATATTTTTAAGATTTTTTTTGAAAAAAATTAAATCAACAAAATAAAAAATTTCTATAAACATGTGTTTTAAAACACAACTCAACTATATAATAGCCAACAAAAACAGTTGCTCAGTGACATTAGTATATGATCAATGACTAAAAGGTCATGGGTTTAAATCCATCCACCCCAACTATTGTAATCTAGAAAAAAAAAAATCAATTATATAATAAGCCTAGCTCAATTTGCATATTAATAGTATTAAAAAAGTTTTTGAAATTAAATGTTGAGATGGCCGAATTAGTTTAAGGCGCAGATTAAGGTTCTGGTCCGAAATGGCGTGGGATATATGTATTAGAAAAATCAACTATATAATAAGCCTAGCTCAATTTTTATATTAAATATATTAAAAAAAGTTTTTGAATATAAATGTTGAGATGGCCGAGTTGGTCTAAGGCGCCAGATTAAGGTTTTGGTCCGAAAGGGCGTGGGTTCAAATCCCACTCTCAACATTATTTTTTAAGAAATTATATATTTAATCAAATGTAATCAACATTTTCATTTCAATGAAAAGGGATTAATTGTTAGTAATAGGAAAGAAATACATTAGTATGCATAATCACACATTAACTTACATGTTATTTAATAATGCACATGATGAATGAACAAAAAATAGTTAATTATTAAGACCCCTTTATAACCATTTTGTTTTTTGATTTTCTATTTTTATTTTTAATATTTTAAAAATAAATTCGTTTGATAACCAATTTTAGATTTTGTTTTTAAAATATTAAAAGATATATAAAATCTAAAAAAGTAGCTTTTAAAATTAAGTTTTTATTTTTGTTTTAAAAAAAATATCAAAGAATCAAAGAATAAATAGTAAAAAATTAAAAAAAGTCAAGTGAAATGTGAAATCTGAAAATAAAAAACAGTTATCAAACATGTTTTTTGGTTTTTAGTTTTTAAAAACAGAAAACTGAAATGAGTTATCAAACATATACTGTTTTTATTTTTCAAAACAAAAAACTAAAAACCAAAAATAGAAAACTAGAAACAAAAAACAAAAAACGAAATGGTTATCAAACGGGTCATAAACTATTGAAATACTTCAAATCATTGAGATGACAACTATTAGAACAATTGACTTAACTTTTAACAACCATGTATCCAGCTTAAAATAAATTTCCAGTCCATCCATTAAATCATCTTAAAATAAATTTGAACATGTGTAAAAATTGATTTTTTTTAGTATACTAAATTTATGGTCAAAATTTGATAATCGTTTTCAATTTATCGCTAAAAGAAATATACTTCATTGTCTTCTAGAGCCTCTCTCCTGATATTTGTAGTCATTCAGTAAAAGAAGAGAATTTTCAAAATCAAGTTTCCAAAATCAAATTTCCCATAATCAAATCTTATAAGTTCCGTTTGATAACCATTTAGGCCCCGTTTGATAACTATTTGGTTTCTTGTTTTTGGTTTTTCAAATTTAAGCCTATTTTCTCTCAAATTGCCTACAATTTGTTTCATCCTTTCTACCATGTGTACATCTTTCCTTAAGAAAGTAGGGGAAGACCAACCAACTTTTAAAAACAAAAAAAAGTAGCTTCCGAAAGTTTGTTTTTGTTTTTAAAAGTTGGTTAGTATTCTCCTACTTTCTTAGAGAAAGATGGATGAATAATAGAAAGGATGAAGCACATGCTAGAAAATTTGAGAGAGAATAAGCTTCAATTTGAAAAACAAAAAACAAGAAACCAAATGGTTATCAAATGGGGCCTTAGTTTCTTATTTTTGGTTTTTCAAAATTAAGCCTATTTTCTCTCAAATTTTCTACGATTTATTTCATCTTTTGTATCATGTATACATATTTTCTTTAGAAAGTAGTGGAAGACCAACCAACTTTTAAAAACAAAAAAAACTAGTTTCTCAAAGTTTGTTTTTGTTTTTAAAAGTTGGTTAGTATTCTCCTACTTTCTTACAGGAAGATGGATAAATAGTAGGAATGATGGAGCAGATTGTAGGAAATTTGAGAGAGAATAGGCTTAAATTTGAAAAACCAAAAACAAGAAACTAAATGATTATCAAACGGGGCGATAGTTACTACATTTACCTTGTTAGTATTATTATTAATGCTCCTCATTTTTCATAATATGTATTTATATTTGATAGGCATCTCATGTAATATCATACTTAGGTGTACCAATAAAACTCAAGTTAATGTGTGATTATGCATACTGATGTATTTCTTTCATATTATTAACAATTAATCCCCTTTCAAAATCAAGTATATTATAAAACAGTAAGGTCTTGTTTGGTTTGCCATTTCGAATCTGAAAATTTGGATTAGAATCCGGAGATTTGGAAACCGGTATTTGGTAAATGTAGTAACTGTGAGATTTGATTATGGGGAATTTGATTACAAGGGATTTGATTCTGGAAAATTTGATTTTGAGAAATTTGATTTTGAGGTTTTAAACAATGTAAATTCATATATTGAAATTTAGGGGTTTGAAAACTCTCTTTCTCGAATTTCTTCCTCTCTCGTATAAAATAAAAATAGAGTGTATATTTCATCAAAATTCAAAAATACTTTCATAAATGGAACCAATCAAGTAAACCATAATTCCAACAAAAAAAAAAAAAACATATTATGTTTATCTATTTATTTTTTAAAAAATCTATTTAATTTAAAGTTGATTGATTTTGTTTCTTCTTTTTAAGTTTATCTTCTAATTATTACGTATATATTTTATTTATATTTATAATTTAAAGAAAAATATGAAAGTGATTTTAAAAGGTTAAAATAGTTTTATTTTTATTTTTAAACACACCTTTTTTTATACCGTTTGAAAAAACAAATTTGTTAGATAATAAATAATGGTAAGTTATCTCACACTTCCCCCTTATATGATCCAATATTTATACAAAAAATGTTATTTCATAATTCTTTTCAAGACATCAAATATCTTTTTGTTTAATTAAACAATTTAAAATTACTTAAAAATAATAGATCATCTTTTCTTTATATAAAAAAATTTAGGTTTTGATAATTCAAAATTAAAATAGACTATAATTAAAATGCAACACTATTTTAAATATTTCATTAGCATTCCATTTCGAAATATCAATCCAGCGAACAAAACACCTTAATCAAAGTCGGGAGAATCCAAATTTCAGGGAATCTAAATTCCAACCTATAAACCAAACAAGGCCTAAAGATTGGCCTTCTAAAAAATGGAACTGTGAGCTGGAATGAAATTTTCTTCTAGAATACTCTTTAAATAAATAAAAACTTTAAATTCATAACGAAGATGTATAACTCAACTAACATAAATATATATCACGATCAAAAGGTGATGAATTGAATCTCCCACGTCAATCATTGTTGAACTCAAAAATTAGAAGCGAGGTAGAAATTTTGAGCTTATAATAAAACCATTGCTAAAAAAGGGAGCTAAATTTACAACATAGAAGAGAATTGGCAAGCTAAATAAATTTTTTGAACTTATAATAAAACCTTAGCTCAAAAAGGGAGCTAAATTTACAGCATAGAAGAGAATTGGCATGCTTGGATAGTATCAAGCCACTAAAACAACCTCAACCTCAGTTTCATACAATCAAATGAGAAGTAAAACCCCAGAATGGCTGACAAAAAAAGATGAAACAACAAGAAAACCTGATTGAGTACTAGCATCTGTCCCAAAAAAACCAACCCGAAACGAAAAAAGAGAAAAAGAAAGATGTTGATTCGTTCGTGTGACGTCGTTTCAGGAGTAACGTATAATGCAACAGTTATGCATATATGCATTACCCACAATTCAATTATACATATCAATCAAATTACAAGAAAGAACCAAAGAAAGAAAGAAAGAAGAAAAACCTATAGTTTAAAGCTCAATCCTGACCTGACCCTGGAACCTGGCTTCTTTTATGGGACAGTTTATCAAAACAGAAAACAAATTAGCTCTGACAGTATCAAATGAGAGTGTATCACAATGACGAAATTATACGAAAAATCGCAGTACACCTGCTTTGCCGAATACGCATCACCTACTATAAATTTTTAACATCTGATGTATCCTCTTCTTCCTAAGCAGCAATTCCTGAATAAAACATTTTGATTTAACCACAAAACAGAAAGATCAGCCTATTTTCATTTTGTTAAAGCTAATATTTGTATAAGTGAGATATGGAAGCTGTAACAACAGATATTCAGAAAAAAAACCATACAGTCCAAATATTCTTTTGAAGATCATTTTAATTATTTCAAGTTTGCAAGAGAAACAGAAACTGATCTAATTTGCGAATTAGCAGGCAACAAATACAGATTTGTTAAGTAAGCTTATTTTTGTGTAACATGTGTAACAAAGAAAGAAACTAGTCAAACATCCAAAGCTTGCTTTGAAAAGCTTAAGGACTGTTCTCAATTGGAGTTCTTAAAAGGAAAAAAAAACTATAATCAGATAGAAATATTAGAAGCTATCATGTTGAAAAGTTGTTTTTTCACGATAGCACTAATTAGGCTCTCTCCAACCCTTGAAATGTGTATGACTATGAGTACATCACAGTGGTTCTAAGGCTAACATATTCAAATTTCTCTTGAGAAGATAGTAAAAAAAATTCAGATAAAACTCTTCAAAAATGCATCAAAATGAAAAGCCAGGCAGTATGCAATAACTAGAACTCAAGGACACTGACAGTCATACGACACGTAGATCAGATCCAGACCTAAAACAATCCATAGACCAGACCATCATGTTCAAGTAGTAATCCAATTTTGACTTGAGCTTTTAATAATGCTTAAAGTGTTATAAGTTCAAAGGTCTAAAACTTCTAAAGATGTAATGACTGTAAAAGAAAGAAAGACTTACCTCTATTAGATTGTCTATTAGGAACACCATATCCAACAGTATAACCAGCATTGTTTCTACTAATAACATCTGAAGCAGCATTGCCAAGACCAAAACCAATTGAGGAAGAAACCTCAAGCTCTGTTGGCAAAGAATGCCAACTGGAATGCCCATAAAATGAGTTTACTTCATCATTATTACCACGAACCTCATCATAGATATTTGGTGCAGAGTATAAAGATGCAGAGGAAACATTAGTTCCAATGCTTCTAGCATAACCTACTGTCGTTCCTGATGTAAAGCTAACATCTCCATTTCCAAAGCCGAGATTAGCAGTGTTGAATGGAGAACCAACATTTTCCCCATGACCTAGACCTGCAGAAGCACCCCAAAGCCCTCCAATATTGTTCAAAGAATTAGTTCCTGTATGCACACCACCAGAGCCAGGAAAACTCCTCAAGTGTGAGGAATTCGTACCAGCAGAGTTACCGACATTCCCCCATAGATTCTGAACCGATGAGCTTAAAATAGAACCATTACCTCCATTGCCTACGCCATAAACCATGGGGTTTGGGCTACTGTACCTATTTAAATTTCCACCATACGAGGGGCTCATTGCCCGTCCATAGCTAAGATTAGAGCTGCCACTGGGACCTGCCCCAAAATTCGGGTTCAACCCTGAATCAAGATTTAGCCCTATTCCATAACCAGGACTAATTGGAGAAAGCCCGCCCCGACTAACTGTAACAGGACTAAATCTACCATCAGATCTCAGTCCAAATCCTCCAATTGAGGTTGGATTATATCCTTGATTATAGCCATTTAAATAGCTACCAACTCTACCCAAATTGTAAGGGTATCCACCTAATTGATTTCGATTCGGCACTGGTGATGATTCCTTGGGAACAGCCCTCTTAACCTCAACCATTTTACCGTTGAGTTCATGAAAAGTTTTGTATAACACTTTCTCCACTGATTCCTCAGACTCATAAGTGATAAATCCAAAACCTCTTGGTCTCTGAGTACTATGATCATACATCACTACAACATCTGTGATCGTTCCAAACTGATCAAAATACATTTTGAAGTCACTCTCTGTAACAGTTGACGCCAAGCCTCCTACAAATATCTTCTTTGTGCGAGTAGGACCAGGTGACCCGAGGATACCAGTATTGTTCCTGCTCAAAATGTTTTGATCATCTCGAGGAACAGCTTTCTTTGCTTCAACCTGAACAAAAAAAGTGATATCAAAATATAACAGGATAAACTTTACTCTCATTACCAATACAAATAGAAGTCTTGAAGCAACAAAACGTATCATTTCGATAAAATTGGTGATCATCACATGAAGATCCTAATGTCCGAGCATCCACTAGCTCTATAAGATATCAAGCCCACTAATTTTCACAAATCCTGGTTTCACATTGAGGAATAAAAATTTGCATATTTTTCAGAAGTCCTCTCATGGTGTTGACTAGATTTATAATGTTTGTACATATAGGACACAGCTCACAGTACACAGGTATAATGGCAAGAGATCATAATTGTTTGGAGACAACCAAACTAAAAATGTGGCTTAAACAATGTAAGGCCAACCACTCACAATTAATTATCAATCATAATTGTTTGGGGTTAGCTTTAGGATCTCTCTACCACCATGTTAAGAAACTCAAACTTTCTAATAAAGCTAAGAAGAAAATTCTAAATGGTCTTCCCTCCCCCAAATGACCCCAACAGATTTCTCATACTTGCTCATCACCAAACTAATTCCAGAAGTGGTCTTAAATTCTTTTGCTGCCATCATGCCTGTTACCTTTATTAGAATAAGTTGTATGAGCAATTGAATCTAAAAAGCAATAGACATTCCGAGTAGATACACCGGCATCATACTACCAGAAAAGAATGAACATCATTCCACATGAAACAGAACTCATCCTAATAAAATGCAGACAGACAAATCTTTCCATCCCCACTCCGAAGGGAAATTATAAATCATAGGTTTTCCGAGATAAAAGAGATTCAATGTCAACCTGGGTATAACTCAATCAGTTAAGGTATGAGGTCAAGGTTCAAACCTCCACGCCCATATCTTGTTGAACTAAAAAAAATGATTAAAAGAGAATCAAAACACGAATGCTAAATAATTCTAACAAGTTTGAATCATGATGAACATCAAAGAACAATCTGGAAAACCTTGATCCCTCCATGGGCATATTTATTTGCAAAATCCAATCAGAACACACACTGGAACATACCAATAAAGACATCTATTTAAAGCTTCCTAAACAGGTAAAACCAATGAGACTCAAGAAGAATTCAAAAAACTTACGGTTCTTCCATCAATGACATGCTTTTCCAATACAACTCTACCTGCAACAACAGGGTCAGAAAAGACGACGAAACCGAAGCCACGGGCACGGCCAGTGGTCCGATCCCTCATGATCATCACCTCCGCCACTTCTCCATAGGTCTGAAAATACTCTCTAAGTCGATCCTCATCGGTATCCCACGAAATCCCACCAATAAAAAGCTTGCCAGGATCCATGCCCACTCTACAAATCCATTCCAACTAATCCCATCAATATCATTCAATCAACATGAATGCACAAACCACACAACAATCAATCACACATCTAGAATTCATCAGTCCAATCGCCTAGAGAACAAAAGATGCAAAAAACCGATCAATCCAAGCTACTACATATACAAACCAATATCGATTTCGATGAAACAGCTTTTCTTACATTAGAAAAGGAATATCATAGAAACATTCATTAGAGAAACATCACAATGTATAGATAAGAAATCGATGATCAGCAAAAACGATTGCAAAATGAGATTCGATCTCACAGCACCGATCGATCTAGAAACCAGGAATCCACAAAAGCGAAAGACAGAAAAGGGAAACGACCCAGGAAAGAAAAAAGGCTAAAAACCACAAGAAATGAGGATTGAATCAAAACCCAGAAACTATTTGGGCAAAACAATTGAAAAAACAAAGGATTTGGAAGAAAAAACATACCCAAATGAAAAGGAGGAGGTTGGAAGTGAAGAATTTAAGATCTAAGAAGAAAAGGCATAATAAGAAGAGAGGGCGAGAGGCCCTCCTTTTTTGCTATCTTCCTTCTTCTAAGTTACTGTGTTTTCCTTTGTGTTTTTTGTTCAAGATAAATATCAACAACAAATCAACCAACCATATATATTATATGAAGATATTTGTGTAAGAAAAGCATCTGCAATATTTGAACATAAATTTACAATTTTTTTTTTTTGAGAATTTGTTCTCTATACCAACTTTAAGAGCCGGTTAGAATTATAGCATAATTTTATCAAAAAGTGGTTTATAATTATATTGAATCAGTTGTTAAGTGATTCAATTTCATCACTTTTATTCAATTGAATCAATCAATTAATAATAATTGAAATAAAATAAAAAATTATTGAATTAAAATTAGACTTTTTAATCTTTCATTTTTTGTGTATGTTCAATTATTTTCAATTTTGTACTATGATATAATTTTTTAGCTCATTTTTATCCTATATAAAAAAACCTTTTTTTTTAATAAAATAAATTATCATTTTTGTCCATTTTCTTTTAGGTCGGTAAAATGTTATCTTTTTCCTTTTCTGTGTATTGAAAATTGTAACTATTGGGCTTTGTAAATATTTAACTTTCTTTTTATGAGGTGTGTTCATGTATAGTCCTCAAATTGTATTAAAATAAAAACCACCAGCCATTGAGCTTGATGGGAAAGAAAGTGTTCAATTTAAAAAAAAAAAAACAATAAAAAAAGAAAATTATAAGGTTCCATTTTTAATATGATCTCAACTATTCTTATACTCCTTTAAAGTCACATTGTTTTTAAAAGGGAAAAAAAAAGAATGGCCAAAGCCAAATTACTTCCTGTGGAGGCAAGGAATGAGCCATTTGCATTATTCAATTATTTAAATATAATTCTTTTATATATGTATAGGTCATTTAAAATAGAGGGTAAATAGAAAAGATTAAATAATGAAATAAAAAGTTGGGGTAGATGTGTGATAGACAGAAGGGATTACTTGTGCTTACACACATTCTTAGGGAATACAAACAATGCAATTTCACAAGCACAATACACATGTATTACATTCACTTTATTTATATCAAAGAATTGTACCTATAGCAAAAAAAAATTATCATTCATTTTCTCAATTATTATTACAAAAATATGAATATTTTGAACAAAACTGTAATATATATATATATTTAGACAAAGCTGTAATGTACATTTAAGAATATTAAATTAACAATATAATACTTAGGAATTTAGAAATTAATGCATCAACCAAACAAACGGTTCCAAATGTGAAATTATTTTTCGAGCTTATGATCAATTATTGACTAGCATAATCAAAGACCAAGGATAAACATTATAAAAGTTTGTAGTTCATGATAGCTTATAAGAATATTATACTCATCCAGCATTGTTTAATCTAATCAAATATAAATATAAACATGAAGGACCAAAAGGGTCAGTGGTGTAATAGTTTCATTGTTTGGTTGTAAACCAGTTCAACACCAGCGTCACGGGTTCGAATCCGGGAAGAATCGGTATTTGTAAACTCCCTACCCCAACTTATACTCAGAAGAAAAAAGAAAAAAAAAAAATATATATATATATATAAACATCCAGCAAATCACCATACAAAAACTGAAACTTTTTAACCCTCAAAATCCCTCCTGTTAGGAAGAAGAAATCATATTTGCATGAGTGAGAAAGACCACTGTCAGAAAGAATCTGTTGGAGAGAAATGAGATGTGACAGATGATATATAAGTTAATTTCCAAAGTAATTTGCCCTTCCTAAATACTGTCATGGACATCAATAAGAAAGGTAACAAATAATACGATATCTAGGAATTAGGATTTGTCAAAAAGAACATAATTCGAGTGACATCTTTTTTTTTCATGATCTAGGCTAGCTTAGAAAGAGATGTTAGAAGTTTTAATCCCCCACTCTCAAATGTATTGAATAAAAAAAAACTGATATCTAGGATCTATCACATCCACATCAGAGAGAGCAAAATCTGCCTATTACCATGAAAAACATTCCCATATGTGAATGACAATCATCAGAACAAACAAGACCTACTATCATAAACAACATTTTCCCCCTCTTAAAGCTACTAGCTATTTTCTTTTTTTGGATGAAGAAACGATTTCATTAATAATGAAATAGGAGGCTCAAATGAACCATACAAAATTATATAAGACAATTCCAATTAGAAAGAAATGAGGGAGGAAACTAGCCTACTATTTTCAATCTCTGATTAGACGCTGAAACCTTGTGGAAATCAAGGTGGAGTTTATAACAATGTGGCAGGGAATATAAATTGGACTTACCAAATAGAACAAGTCCTCGATGGTGACGGTGGTCAAATGCTACGGTTTTGAAAGGATGCTCCCCTCAAAGTAACATGTCTCACCGGTGACATTAATTTGTAGACACCTTTTGTGTCTACATTCCTTCAATGTCTCTTGATGCCTGACCTAGGGATGAGCGTGATCGCCTTGAGTATAGTAGAGAAAAGCTCCGATTTTTCGATTTTAAAAAAGAAACAATAATGGAACAAGACACAAAGTATATGATTCATTCCACCAAACCCCTTCATGGGCATCTTTCTTCATCCAAATGCATAGAACTCAGTTTCAATTTGCTTATTGACACAACCTGGTGGCATTTTTCATAAGTTAAACATTGTAAAACAAAATCCACAAAAATGGAACTCGAAATTCAGATCAAGAATTAAAAAAAAAAAAAAACCCCTAAAACGCAGAATCTTATTTCTGGTAACGAGCTACCTCGCCTTCATTAGGGAAAAACCCCATGATCCGACCGGCCGAGTTCTGATAAGCGTACATGAAGCCTCCCATGAGTCCAATTAGACCGCCGGTCACCATTGACGGGCCCCTAATCCCGGGCTTAATCCCTGAAACGGAAAGAACAGAACACAAATTCCAGATTAGCAACGAAATGGAAGAGGACAAATCAAGAATAGAAGGAAGAAGTGATTGATACCGGAAAGATATCCGACGGTGACGGAAAATCCGGCGATGGTGACGAAACGGAGGTAATCGAGGGAGTTGAAATTGCCGAGGACTTTGGTGAATGGAGGGTCCCGATCTACTACTGGGTACTCCGGCTTGGTAGACGCTGTAGTGTCAGTGTTCATCTTGTTTTCGCCGGAGCTGGAACTGAAGCTGGTCGCCGCCGGCTCGCTGTTTGGCTCTGCAAAAACTCGCTGCGGTTGAAGACGATGCGTGTGTGTGCTTACGGGCTGATGAATGGGCTTTTCATTGACTGGGCCTCAATTTGTTGGATCAGATACGGCCCATTATATTCTTATTTCGATTTATTATTCAAATTGTAGGCTAAATTTGATGCTGAAAAAGGTTTTAATAAAGGTAAAATTGTATTGCATAACCCTCTATCCAAACTTATTTGCATAATTACCAAACTTTAATTTATTTAGTAAATTTATATTTTCCAATTTTTATTAATTAATTATATATTTTTTTAATACTATTTTACCCTTTAATAATATATATAGATTTAATAGGTTTCCTAATTATATTTCACAATATCTTTAATTCTATTAGATTTTG
>JBBMEF010000004.1:3571574-3589119 GCA_037832685.1 Sicyos baderoa
TCAACCCAACCCAACCCGACAATTTGGGTTGGGTTGGTTCGGGTTTCTCGGGTTGTCGGGTTGGTGTGCACCCCTATAACCAATTGTACCACCAATTCAATTTAATGTATAAAACAAAAACAAATGATTAGCCTATTAAAATTGACCTATAAGGATACTGCAAAAACAACTTATTTAAATTCACATATCATTAGCTTGACAAAACTTAAATAATTAATAGGCCACGAAATTTAAATCAAGAAAAAAACATTTTACATCTTATTATTTAATATTTATATTTTAAAATTTATTATATATACTGTTTGAATATAAGTTGGGGGACGAGAATTACAAATACTGATTTTTCTAGGATTCGAACTCAGGACGTTGGTGTTGAATGGATTTACAACCAAATAATAAAATCATTTCGCCACTAAATCTTCCGAATATTAAATATATATTTAGAAGAGTTCACATATAAAGAAAATAAAGACATGTTCAACCTTAATTCAATTAATTAAAACATATTTCATCAACAAAAAGTTATGGGATATTGAAATTTTCACCCAAATTATCAAACAAAATATTGAAAGTACAAACAAAAACATAATTCAATCAAAATTAAAATATAACTTTTAAAAAAAAAATGGGTGGAATCTCCTACCATCAAATTGAAGTTGAACTAAAAATCAAATCAAATCAAAATACAAAGCTAAAAGATTTTTCAATCCAAAATAAAATACATTTTAAAGAAGATTTCCCTAAGGACTCCATTTATTGCTCTAAGAACATAGAGATTAAATTATTACAAAAGCCTAACGGTTTTTTTTTTTAATATAGGTTACTTTTTAAAATAATTTTAATTTTTTTTTATTATTATTTTATAATCAACTAATTACTAGGTAATATAAAATGTTTGATGTCAATTTATTTTAACAATAAATTTGAAGTTAAGACAATATCATGAATACAACAAAAATAATAGTTGAATGACATCGATATATATTGATGAACTAAAATATCATAAGTTGTCTTTTCAAAAAAAAGAAATAACAATAATAATATATCATAGATTGAACCATCATAGTGTGATTTAATTGGTCAAAGAGGGCCTTCGAATGTATAAGAGTATGAGTTCAAATCTCAAAGTGGCCACCTACCTAAGAATTACAAGATGGCTCGGACAGTCACGAATATCAAAAAAAAAAATATATATATATATATATATATATATATATATATATGACTTTTCGCTTCATTTGTTGAAAAAAAGAACAATTTCTTTTTCCTTATTTTTAATTTTTTGTATACCGTCATGTATTTTTCAAAATCGATGTATCATCCTCTTAATAATCAGAGATTTTTCATGTATAATAAAAATGAGGTAATAGACTGTAGCACATTTTTATCAAAAATTGGTTTATAGCAAAATTTCAAGTGACTGATATCAATCACGGGTAATTGATTGATAAGTTCAATCACTTAACAAACTGATTGAATACAATCAAATATGGTTGATTGTTGATTGATATCAATCACTTGAAATTTGGATATAAACTAATTTTTAATAAAAATATGCTATAATTATAGTAGAGAGTCCTAAAGTTAGTATACATTACAAATTCTCATAATAATATTGATTAATTGAAAAATACATTTGTGCTAATTTTTTTTCTTTCCATTTTGGGTATTAATTTAACACAAAAAGAAACAAATTGGCAAATCAGAGTTTAGGGCAAAACACAAGTTAGAAACCCCGAAGCTTCCCGTTTCCATTCTTCCATTTCTCAACACTTTGGGCAAAACCCCATTAAAACCCTATTCAAAAAGCTCATGTTCACCATTTCGAAGATGAAATCCTTCGTATCTTCATCGTCTTTCTCAGCCCTCTCGCCCTATTTTCCAGTTGCAGCTTCTCCAACCTTCTTCTCATCGGCTTCTAAATCGACGCAATGCTACCCTATTTTCACCCAATTCTCCAATTATTTCACTTCCAAAACACCCACAATTTCTTTGCCCGGAAAAGGGGTTTTCTCAGCCCACAGTCGGACCGCCCAAATCGGAGCTTCTTTCTCACCGCCCTCCGGCGAGGTTCATGTCATTGTGGGGCCGATGTTTGCTGGGAAAACAACCACTCTTCTTCGCCGGATTCAGTCCGAGAGCAGCAATGGCAGGTCTGTTATGCTCTGTTTTCGTGCTTCTATTTTTTTATTAACCTAATGGGTTGCGAGTGTTTAGTGTAATGTTTTTGAAGTCTCGCTTGACCTTGTCTCCCTTGTATTTCTAACTTTTTGCGATTTATGGAAAAGGGGTTTGTAGGTATGATAATTTTTTTTTTTTTGAAATCCGTGACTGTACGGACCAGCTTTCGTGCACTCGACTAATGACATGCAGTATTCTGCTTGACCATACAATATTTAGATGTCAAGAAATCCTAGAAAATTAATTCCTAGGTAGGTGACCACCATGATTGAACCCATCACCTTATGCACCCCTTGAACCACTCCATGATGGTTTTTATGATAGTCTGTGGTAAATTTGCTAATTGATTGGGAGAATTTTGATCTTTTAGTATATTCTCATCACTCTCCCTGTATTGGCTTGAATATGCATGATAAGATATGGGAAGTAAATGGCGTTGCAAGGTTTTAAGTTTATATGTTCTTTTTTGGAATAAGGTTTTAAGTTGATATGTGATGTGGGTTTTGGCCTCTTGATAACGAATGAGTTAAACTGTTGAATTGGTTGAGTGAAGTAACTGATTCTTTGGGGGAAACGATCCAGAAAGACAAACAAATAATTGAATCGCAAATTTTCTCTTGCTTCCTCAGCTCGTTTGAAAAAATTTCCCTTTTTTGAAAGAAGGTTACTGATGATGTAGATAAATTGTTATCCATCCTGGAGTGATCTAGTGGCCAGGAGAGTCTTAAGTAACTAAGAAGTGATGAGTTCAATCCAGTGTAGCCACCTACTTAGAAATTAATTTCTTACGAATTTTCTTGACATTGTAGAGTTAGACATATGTCCTATGACAATAATTGAGATGTGCATAAGCGGGCTCGGATAATCACGGCGGATATAAAAAAGAAGATATAGAGAAATTATTGCACCAAGTTAGGAAGAGAAGATTGCATACCTAAGGTCTGTAACAGACTAACAGTTTCCACTTGAACTGTAAAATAAAAGGAACATTCAAGGAGTAGGTGACTTGCATTTTCACCTTTTGCTAAGTATGCACTGGTTCAGTTGGATTGTTAAATTTGAAGTTGGAGGACCCATTTTGGACTTGGAGATGATACAACTTACAAGATTTCAGTGGGGTCCATAAAAGTTAAAACAAGGCTTAGAGGGAAGGGAACAAGTTCAAGCTATGGTGGCCTCCTACTTAGGATTTAATAACTTGGATTGAATGTATACTCTTGATGTATCTGGATTGGTGTAGAAGCTTCTTTTGGAATTTAATAACTTGGATTTAATATATACTTTATTGTATATTGATTGGTGTGAAGGCTTTTTTTCGGTACAATTCGTAAGATTTTTCGTTTTTCTTTTCATGATCATCTTCTTACAGAAGTGTAGCCATACTTAAGTCAAATAAAGATACAAGATATGGATTGGATTCGATTGTGACTCATGATGGCATGAAACTGCCTTGCTGGGCATTACCAAACTTATCATCTTTCAAACGAAATTTTGGTCAAGGTGCTTATGACCAGGTATCCTAATTCCCCTTTCTTTGTGATGCCAATGTACTTAAATTCATTGAATTGTGCTTACACATTTCATTAGTTAAAATACAAAGTATTCTCACCCTTATTAAGGAAAACAAAGACTTGATATCTATGAGGCTAAAGATTTGGTTAACAATTAGAATGAGCAGAGAACTAACTGAGTAGCCTTCTGAATTTCGGTAACCATTTTAATCAGGGATCCTGATTTTCCTGTTATTTATGATATTGTGTGACAGCTAGATGTGATTGGAATTGATGAAGCTCAATTCTTCGATGATCTTTACGATTTCTGTCGTGAAGTTGCTGATATTGATGGAAAAACAGTTATAGTTGCTGGGCTGGATGGTGATTACTTGAGGTATCATGAATTTCTGGCATAGTTTAAGTTCATTTGTTCAAACAGTTTCCATGCTTTTCTTAAAAGCTGATGGCCTTTCATATGGCAAACATTCAATAAAACTTCAAATTTATTTAAACTGAATACACATTTGTAACTCAGTTTAAGCTTTTGTGTTGTGGTCTATACAAATAACTGAACAGGAGGAGCTTTGGTTCAGTTCTTGACATAATTCCACTTGCTGATTCTGTGACAAAGTTAACTGCTCGATGCGAAATCTGCGGCAATCAAGCTTCCTTTACCCTAAGGAAGACAGACGAGAAGGAAACCGAGCTGATCGGTGGCGCAGATGTGTACATGCCTGTATGTAGACAGCATTACGTCAGTGGGCAAGTAGTGATAGAAACAGCAAGAACTGTGGTCGAGTCGCATAAGGTTGAATGCAGGAGTCGAGCATAGTTGTTCTTAGTAGTAGCCGTGCAGAATTGCATACATGCCCAGCAACAAATGCCATAATGCACTCGTTGTCCCGACGAGAAAGTTAATGAAGTGGGCGATTTTGGGAGCGGAGGTATTTACGGTAAGCATAATGCTAGGATTAAATATATTTACTTAGAACTTTGAAGACAAGAATGTAGAAGGAAGGTAAAAGTTGTTGGATTGATTGGATTGAACTGGATGAGAGGTAAAAATGAGTCAATGTTGTTCATATGTATTTGTGTTGGTTGAATGTAACTAACAAAATTGAAAACTCATTCATTATTGGGAGAGGAGACATTCAAGTAGCAACCATGTGTGTGCTTGGTAAGTTGTTGACCAGCCAGCTATGTAATGTATTGTGAGGAATTATCTCACCAACTGCTCTTGAATTTGGTTGTAATTTCCATTGTCATGCAATCACTTTTCATATCAAAGACAGGAAAAGTTGTTAATAATTGAATTATATCAATTCTTGTCTTTTTTTTTTTTTTTTCAAATGAATAAAATAAGATATGTCAGCAATGACAATGATGTATTAACACCATTGTATAAATTTGCTACTTTATGTTTCTCAAAAAAAAAAAGCTACTTTATGAAAATATTAATAATACAAGTCAATTTTAATTATTGATTTCTCTTCCCTCAATTCTATCGTAGTTAAATAATTCATTCTAATTAAAATTATAGATTTACTGGTCAATAATAAATTGGGAAATCCAAAGAGGAAAAGTAATTGTAATCCTATTAGGGATATGGTTTGAAATGGCATCTATATAAATCACAATCTCTTTAGTTAAATGGAATCTCTATCATCAATAAAATATGAAACCTCACACACCTCAAAATTGTCCACGAAGTAGACTAAATTCACAAAGAAACTGAAATCTACCTTTCTACAAATCATAAAAATTGGGGAATTCGTTATAGCATCCCTATTTTATTTTGACAACTTTTTAAAAATATTTTATACATAGCAAAATCTATTTCAAATTTTAATTATTTTCGATAAATTTCACTTGATTGATTTATTGAAATTATAGTCTGTAGGCTCAAATGTACGTGAATAGAATGTAGTTTTCTCAACAAAAAAAAAAGTGAATAGAATGTTTTTTTTTTAGTACATAGAATGTAGTTCTTAATTTTTGTTATGTTGGATTTTTTTTCTTTCAATTTTCTCCTACAAGGCAATAAATAATTTATTATTAAGTTGACTCCTATATTTCTTTTCAATACAGTGTTGAACCCCAGTTTCTTTTATTCTAGTTTTTTTTTTTTCTAAAAGGGAATAGAGCTTCACCCTATTACATATTAAAAAGGAATGGAAACCATACCCGACCCAAGACCCAAGACCCAAACCTATAAAATAACCGATAATTAATAGGGGATTTTGCATATATAGCAAAAAAATGGTAAAATATTTTCGTCAATAGCACAAAATCAAAATTAATTCATTTGTAGCAAAAAATTTAAATTGACTTCTAGCACTGGTTGAGTTCTATGAGCGATAGAATTTTAAATTGAGTTTCTATCACTCGTAGAACTCAACTAGTGATAGAAAAAAATCTGCTATAAATGAATTATTTTAGAAATTATGCTATAAATATAATACAAGAGGTAGAATGTGCTGATTGTAAATTCTCTAATTAATAATTAAATTCACTCTTAAGTTTCTTTCTGATACACAGTCCTCCTTTTGCATTGATGAGGGAAAGCTGTCATTTAGTAAGGTGAAAAGTAGACGCCAAGTTGTTGGATCTTACCGGTCCAAGAACAGAAGGATGCAACATGAACCATTGATGGCAAAAAGGTAATGAAACTTCCTCCAGTGTTTGATACCCTAATGCTATAAGGTAAGTGACCAAACATACACTCAATTGTTTTGAGTGATCTTGGAAAGGGCTTTGAAAGCACTCCCGGAAAGTATTTGTCGAAGAAAAATTAAACGCCAACCAGAACAATAACTCAACAGAAATAAATGTTTATAACGAAAAGTTCAAATCTCCCACGTCGTTGAACTCAAGAAATATAAATATAAAGATGATCCGGCCATCCAAAGAATTAAGCATATAGTGGTAGATTAGCTGCTTAATCTCATCAGTCATACGAAGTCAAAGAAAGCATTCAAAATCATTTCAAATTGAAAAGAAAAATCATTGACAAAGTAACAAGCAAAGAAAGGCACCCTAAAAATGCGACCATCAAAAAAAGAACTCTCAGGTTAGTAAAAAAAATTAAAAGACTTCAACAAACAACTTCCATAGTCACCACTAGATTGTCAGGCATTTTTCCATACAATCTAACCTTCCTAAATACTTTCACTGTCATCAATATGAAAAGCACAAAGAATTTGATATCTTAGACCCCTATTAAATAAACAAGCCTCGTTATCTTATGTCTTCCATGCAGTGTTTTAAAAGGTGCACTTGGCGCCTTATGTGAAGCCCCGGACGCCAAAAGGCACGCACCTTGTGGCCTTTTGTGTTTCCTTAGGGTTAAGGGTTTTTGCCTCAATTTTTTGAGTTTTAGAGTCCCTATAAGCTTTTGAACTTAATTTGGCGCGTGATAACTTATTCAAGACATTTTCAATACCTTAAATAACTTAATTCTTCAACTCACAAAGACAACATTTGCTTAAATGAAAGTTTAATAGTTGATTCTTATGCATGTTTTGTATATATTCTTAGTTAAACTTCATTTTTTTCCATGAAAATGAAGGTTAATAGTTAAATGTAATGTATGTTTTATATATTATTCTTTGTTAAAACTTCATTTATGTCTACAAAAATCATCAAAAAATGTTTTTATTATGTATACACACATTTATATAATCTTTTTTGTCTTTTTTATATAGTGCGCCTTATGATGCGTCTTGCACCTTAGGCGAGGCCCATTGCGCCTTAGTGCGTGTTGGACTTTTTTTTAAAACACTGCTCCCATGTAGGTTTCTCAGACTTTTTTTTAAAACACTGCTCCCATGTAGGTTTCTCAATAAGTACCCTCAAGATGATATTCTTTCAAAGATCCTTTTTTTTTAATCAAATTGCATGAGTTTTCATCTCAAAATCAATTGATTCAAAGAAGAATAGTTCATATATTCAATAAATATTGTAAGGTCTTTCGTGTAAAATCTCAATAAGACCTATCACAGCCACATCAGAAAAATCAAAATCTGCCTATAGCTATGAAAAACAATACCATCTGTGGATGGCAATCCCTTAATCAGATCAAACAAGACTGCATGAAAGATGACATACAAGAACAAAATATCAAATAAAAGAGTATCATAGCAAAGTGCGAGAGTTGTTTTTCAAGTTCATAGGCGTTAGTCTACTTTTTTTATGCAATCATAAAGAACATTTTTGTCCCTCTTAAAGCTATGACAATGTGGCAAAAATATATAACCAAATGGGATAAGAGAAAAGCATATGAATTATTTCTCCTGTTTCATTATCGATCAAAATCACAAAAATCATGTAAAAGTCTTCAACTGTTTCATTTAGACGAAAAAGAGCAACACATAAAAAATTAAGTTTCAATTTGCTTATTGACACAACCCAGTCGCATGTTTAATAAGTTGAACATCGTAATCATGTCCATAAATGGAACTCGAATTTCAGGAAAAAAGAAATTAAAAAAAGATTAAAAAAAACCCTAAAACGCACAATCTTACTTCTTGTAACGAGCTACCTCGCCTTCATTGGGGAAAAATCCCATAAGCCGACCGGCCGAGTTCTGATAAGCGTACATGAAGCCTCCCATCACCCCAATTAGACCGCCGGTCACCATTGAAGGTCCTCTGATCCCGGGCTTAATCCCTAAAACGCAAAAAAAGAGAGGAACAAATTTCGAGATTAGCAAGGAAATGGAAGATGGAGAAGGAAAAAAGAGAGGGGATAAGAGATTGATACCGGAAAGATAACCGACGGTGACGGAGACGCCGGTGAGGGTGACGAATCGGAGGTAATCGAGAGTGTTGAAATTGCCGACGACTTTGGTGAATGGAGGGTCCCGATCTACAACTGGGTACTCTGGCTTGGTCGACGCTGTAATGTCGGTGTTCATCTTGTTCGCCGGAGCTGAAATTGAAGCTGATCTCCGCTGGTTCTCTTTCTCTCTCTCTCTCTCTCTCTAAATCGAAGTGCGACTCTGCAAAAACTCACCGCGGGTGATTGCTGATCGATGAATAGGCTTTTCTTGGGCTGGGCCCTAAAGTTGTTGAATCAGCCACGGCCCATTACAAAAATGAGTTTTTTTTTTTTTAAATAATTATAAAATGAGTTTGATTTATTATTATTTAGTACAAATTGGGAGAAAGAAGATTAACAATTCCAGGGATCGAACTCGTAACCGTGGAGTAAAAATGAATTAACATCAAACCAAATAATCAATCGCATCATCGACCTATTCAATAAAATGAATTTTATGTTGTACGATTCAAACTACTAATGTTTTGATCAAAGTTGTATATCTTGATATCTTATCCAAATAAATTTGGGTTAGATTCATAATTTTACAACAAAAAGTTTTTAAATAACAATTGAGAATGATCACCTGAATGACTAATATTATTGTTGCATATAAATAGATGTGTTAGAAAGTATCATATCACACTGCTTACAAACATGCCCAATTGATCCACCATTTTCTTTTATTCAACAATAAATTTCATTGCATTTCCAACAAACTGTATATTCCAAAGCCTACTACAAACTCTTAGAAGTTAATTAATTATGATCAGCATAAGAAGTACTACCATAACTAATGACCTTATTAATCCCATGGCACTTAATACCCTTAGAATCAGAACAAACATTAGGAGCATTGACTTCAGCATCATTGACAACAAAATCTCCTCTTCCATGGTTATAGATTCGGATCATCCTATTACGGTACCCCGAAGGAACAATGGAGCCGGTCGGAAATTGAAGCAAGTTGTCGAACTCCAGCGGCATGACGATCAAATGGCTGAGCACGAACGCCTCGACACGGTTGACGGGGATGGAGATGTTGGAGAGTTGAGGGTCTTGGGGAACGAAGAAGGTTATGTCCTTTAGGTTTAGTTGGGCAGTGTTGTTGAGCATTTGGAGAAGGATGGCAAAGCCATGGAAGGATTTGGCCCTCATGTCTTTAATGGCTGCTTGAAGATTTGTGGGGTTGGAAGTTGGGGGCCTTTTTGCCACTAACAAATTAAATAGAGAAACAAGGATAAGGATTCTAGTGATAGTTGCTATACCCATTTTTAGGATTATGGAGAAGAAACAGGGATTAATTGAAGTTATTTATAACTGCTTTTCAATGTGTTTTGTATGTTTTGGGATTTTTTTGTTAGAGATTAGGTTGATCACAACATAGGATGGATCAAGTCATCTCCACCCATGCAAGTCCACATATCGTGTTTATGTTTAATTTCTAATCTCGATCACTTTTTTTAATACAACAACCATATTAAATAGACGTTGAAGAATTTGAACCTACGATCTCTAGATCTACTTTCATTAGAACATAAATTCAAGCGCAATGCATATGGTATAATGAGGGCCACATGATCCCAAAAACACATCTAAATTATAAAGTAGTATTAATGAAATATTCACATAAGTTAACTTTATTTTCCATTTGGCTAGCAATTGTGCTCATCTAGGCAACCTTCCACTATGTTAAAAAAAGTTACATTCACTGACTTGATTCTCCTCTCCCCATAACTGTTTCATTCAACTCCAAATTAAAGCCACCTAAAAAGTGTTAAGCATGTGGCTATCAATAATAATTGTGTATTTAAAAAAAAAAAAAAAAAAAAATCCAAGCTTAATTAGGTTTGAGAGTAACAGAATTACAAAGATCTTTTAATATTGGCAGTTTAATAATAGTTCAATAATTAAAATATATATCAATGACCTATATACTCGGTGCCACAGTCTATAGGGACGGACCACGGGTATCCTGGATATAGAAAAACGAAGTTTCAATTGGTGGTTTTCAAAGAAAAATAATAGTTCAATACTTAAATATATCAATCACCTACTTATAAATTAAAAGTTTGAATCTCATTAATTGTTGTCGTAATGCCTAAATTTGGAACAAAATTTTCTTTTATTTTTCAAATTATTTGATTGAGAAACTTTCGCGAATTAGCTTAATAATTAAGAAGGCCTTTCACATAGATCATAATTAAAGTATACCACTAATCTTCTTATATATATTGAAGGTTGCTCATCCTACCATTGTCGTATTGCTAAATTTAATTAAAAAAAAAAATCTTCAATCGACCTCTCTCTATATATATAGCAATAAATTATTCTTAATAAATGGAAGGGTTGAATTTTCTATTCTTTGAAACAATTATTTCATCTATTTCTCAAATTATCTGATTGAGAACTATGATGAGTCAAAAGTGCCTTGACATAGATCAATAATTAAATTATATCATTAATCTTCTTAAAAGTTGAAGGTTAAGAGAATTTAAGAAATTATCGAATGGGTTTGTAGGGCGATTGCTTATTTAGTTTGTTGTTGATCCATTTTCATTCCATAGTTACGAGTTTGATCCCTAAAATTAGTATTTGTAATCTTTTTTCCCCAATTTACACTAAAAAAAGAGAATTTAAGAAATTACTAGATATAAATTAATTTCTTATTGACTGGCTTAACAGCCGAATATTGTATTTATAATAGTAATGGTGTATTAATGATAATTAATGGTAAGGATCATAGGACATTGGGTATCAATTTATTAAGAAATTATTAACCACTTACAAATAAATATATTTATAAGACCGTTATTGGAAGCTTGCACTTTTAAAAGAAGTGATTTTGATTTTGATTATTATAATTTATCATTAAATGATTCCCAAAGATTGCACCTATTGGCAAGAGTATTAAAATAAAATAATAATAAGTAAAAAAGAACGGTTCAAAAATTAATTTGACGTAAGATTGAAGAAATGAATTGTTTTTGTCGAAGAAGAGAATCTTAACTTTCTCGAAGGCTGTGAAATCCAGCCACTTCTTATATAGTCCTAATCTCTGATTAAATATGGCTCTACAGATTTAGAACAAAACACTGAAAAGCCAAAACTGCTAATTAATTTGTTGGAGAAACAAAAATGTCTTCTTCTACTCATCGGCTCATCCTTCTCCACCTCTTTTTGCTGCTGGTTTTCATCATAGCTCCATTAAGATCCGGTATAATTGGCTTTCGTCTGGTAACGTTTCTGTTTTCGTGTTTCATGTTTTGTGCAACGAGAAACAAAAATGTGTTTGTAATTGGCTTCCGTCTGGTAACATTTTTCTGTTTTCGTGTTTCATGTTTCATGTTTCTTGTTTTATGCTACCAGAAATAAAAATGTGTTTGATGTTTAGTTTTTATATCCCTATTTTGAAAATTGCGAGTTTTCATTTTGTAAGAGATGTTAATGTTTGTCTTTTATATTTTATTTTACAGATTTCTTGCTTTTTATTATTATCGTTTGAGAGATGGAAAACATGATACTTATTTCTAGTTTTCTCATTGAAAACTTCCAAAAGAAGCTTATTTGCATGTTTGATTTCTTTTCCTTTTGTTTTCTAAATAAAGTTGTACTGTTTACAAAAGAACAAAGAGACTTGTTCTACACAATTATGGGTAGCAAGATTTCCAATGAACTTTTCTAATATAGTACTTTTTTTTTTCTTTTTTTTTTTTTTGAAAATATTTTCTAATGTAGTACTTTTTTTACTTTTTAGAATCTACAAAATATTACTTTGCTGTGAGTCTCTGTATTTTAGTCTAGAGAATATTGGAAAGTAGGTAAGTCTTTTTTTTTTTTTTTTTTTTTTTTTTTTTTTTTTGTTGGATGTACATAAGAGTAATATTGTGAAAAAGTTAGAGAAATTTCACATCAATTCAATATAGCCATATAGTTAATCTCAATATTTAAGACTTTTTGGAAAAGAAATAGAACCAATTCAATATAGCTTAACTAATCAAGACATCGTATCTCATGCTTGATCACAAAGTTAGAATTGATCAACTTAATTAGCTTAATTGGTTTTTTTTTTTTTTTTTTTTTACTGAAAGGAATTAGCTTAATTAGTTAAGACATTGTATTTTTCTCAACTACAAAATCAGAAATTCAAATCATTACCCTTAAATATTATTCTGGATTAAAAAACAGAAAATCAACTTTATATTTTTTTCGAAAAAGATACTTAGATTATGGTATGCCAGAGGAAAATCAACTTTATATATATTATAGAAATAATAAAACGAAAACGTTACCAAATGATACCTGACTAACTATAAGATACGATGATAATAATATATATAGTGGTGATTTGGGATTGGATGTTAATTATAGTGGGGCAATTTGAGGAGTGGTGCATAGCAGATGAGCAAGTTCCAGATGATGAGTTGCAAAGAGCTCTTGATTGGGCATGTGGAAAAGGAGGAGCAGATTGTAGGAATATTCAAGTGAAGCAGCCTTGTTTTTACCCAAACACTATTAGGGACCATGCTTCATATGCCTTCAACAGTTACTTCCAAAAGTTCAAGAACAAGGGAGCCTCTTGCTACTTCAATTCAGCTGCCATGGTCACTGCTCTTGATCCTAGTAAGTAATTCACCACCTTCTCCTTCATCCATATACTCGCGTTTCGTAATCGATCTTGTACGTTTAAACGTGTCGTCATCTCTCGTTACTTTTATCGTCGTTTTATTTCTTGCTGCTTGAGCATGTTACCTACTTTTTGTAGAATAAGGCTGGCTGTGGTAAGAAGAATAAAAAATGATAATGAAAATGCGTGAATTAGAGGGAGAATAGGAAAGTAATGATTATTAGGGAGGATATTGATTATTTGTGTTTGCAGTTGAGAGAATGATTATGGGTAAAACCATTATTTATGTTAAAAGTGATTAAGAGAATAATTATGAGATAATAATAATATAATGAGAGTGGAAAATAGTATTAAAGTTGTTGTAGGTAGAATAAAAAGTGAGGGGACAGTGATTTCTCGAGACTCAAACACATAGAATCATCATTCTTCCTATCTTCTCCCATTTCATCTATTTGCCCTATACATCTTCTAAAGTTGTTGAGAATTTCACGTCGAAAAGATGAGAAGAGATTTTCAGTACTCTTTATAAGGTCATACATACATGATCAACTACTTCTTTTGTTATTCCGACTCAAGAATGATAAATTCAAAGAACAATATCGTGACGAATCATGCATGTTGAAATTGTTTTATTTAAATGAGTGACCTCTAGTTTTATTCTCAATTGTTCTCGTATGAAATTTGAGTAATTTGCCACACATCTTTTTATTATCTTTAACAAATATTCTTCCTTTCGATCTTTGGCAGGTCATAGTTCATGCAAGTTTGAGTATGTACCCTAAAGTATTAGAGCATGCTTGGTCATAAAAGATGCTTACTTGTTATCATTTGAGTTCTCAACCTTTTCCAAATCCATTAATTCATGTTTGTTGTACTTGGTGTGGAAAAACTTATCCCATTTTCAATTTTCAAGTATGGCTCCAAACTATTTTAGAATCAACGGTTATTAATCAATGAACCATTGAAGTTGATATTTTATTTATGGAAAAATCAATCAAATTCAAGTTTAATGTCATAACACGATGACTCTAAAAAAATACCATAACATGATGCTTTCATTCTTTTTTTTAATTTTTTTTTTAATATAATATTATATAGTTAACCTAGCTATAGCTTCAACCGAATGAGTCACTATGCAATGGTTTCATTGTTTGGTTTTAAACTAGTTCAACAATAACGTCACAGATTCCATTCTGATAATCGGTATTTGTCCCCCTCCCCCAACATGTACTAAAAAAGCTATAGCTGATCAAAAAAAAAAAAAACTATAGCTCAGTTACGTCGATATATTGATCATAGGTTTGAATCTCCTACTCCATATATAGTAACCTAATATGTATATATATATAAAATTTAACCAAACATAAGTTTGGCTAATTCATGCTGCTTGTCAAAAAAAAATATTATTTTTTTATATCTATGACTGTCCGAGTCAATTTGCACATACTTTAATTAATGTCTCATAATATATGACATTTAAATTTTAAGACTAGTAGCAATTTAATTATTAAGTAGATAATTACCGTGATTGAACTCATAAACTCTTAACTAACTTAAAACTCTTTTGGCCTCTAAAGTATTATAAAGCTAATAAAAATATAATTTTTGTAAAATCTTATATAATTTAATAACCAAAAGATTTGAATTCTCCTAGTCACAAAATATCCTAAAACTAACATGTTAAAATATGGTGTTAATATCTAATTTATTTATTTATTATTAATACAGAAAACTCAAATATTTGTTTTTGAGTTTTATGGTCACAAATTTAATTATAAAAATTAATATTTATTTTGGGTTTGTAGTTTCCTTCCACCATTTGAATTATATATATATATATATTTTTTTTTTTTTGTTAAATAAACATAGTTACAATTTAGTTTTAGTAATCACAAGTTACGGTCCCATTTGATAATTTTTTTTTTTTTTTTTTTCATATTTTCACCCAAAAATAACATAGTATTTTATAGGGAATTTGCACTAGTATAAATTCCCTACCCCCAATTAGAATTATAGCAACATTTTAAAAATATTGCAAATATAGTATTTTTTCCTTTTTCTTTTTTTTAGGTCAAAATTGCCCCTGTTTCTTCTCCCTTCTTCTCCGATCGCAAATTCCCCTACTTCTTCTCTCTTCTTCTCCGATCGTCTCCTTTCTTCTCCGTTCGCGCCTGCCCATGTTTCTTCTCCCTTCTTCTCCGATCGTTTCCTTCAAGAATTCAAATTCATTCCCACGAATTTCCGCCCAACGTCCCTAATTCCCTCGCTTTGCTCCGTCCCCAAATTTCTTGCCGTCGGAGTTCGACACCGGCGAACTGATGAAATCTCCGGCGAAGGACGAAAACGAAATTCCGAAGCGGCAATGGTCCTTGCAAGACTTCGACATAGGAAAGCCTCTCGGCAGAGGAAAATTCGGAAGAGTTTATCTAGCTAGAGAAGTCAAGGTTCGTTTTCTGTTTGATTCTCCTTCAAATCTTCTCAAATTCTGGTTCATTTCCAATCCTTACACCTTCGGTTCTTTGATTCTTGTGTTAACCGAGTTTTTGGATGACTATATTTTTGTTTTGATTTACTCAAATAGCTTCTAAATCTGAAGAGATTTTCGTCATTTTTGTCGCTAAATGTGGATTTTCCGATGGATTGAACTGTTACGGTTTTGTATTCGATATCCTCCTTTCCAGTAAATCAAGTAGCGATCTCTAGATCTCCTTTTCTGGAAATTGATTTTCTTCAATTTTGCTTTGTGCGACCAGCGATTTGTTATGAAAATGGAACAATAATCAAACGAAAACCGTAAATAAACAGGAGAGAAAACACACACATAATTTACGTGGTTTATTAACGATATGTTAACTATATCCACGGACAAATGAGAGAAAAGTTTTATTAACTTCGATCTACTAGAGCTTGGGTTTTAGGGTCCCAGGTCCCTACTCTCTGACCAAGCAGCTAGGCCTCGACGTGGGGCATCAAAGAGTTTAAGACATATCTCAACATTATTGAATGATTTCTCGTGTATTTGCAACTTTAATTTCTTACACTTCATTTTGCATCACAAACAAACATGAATTTCCTTTGTAATATTTTTTTAAATCCAAACATTAGGTTGCATATCTGGATTTTGGTTTGACCTTAGGAGCTTCTATTTGATTTTCAGAGCAAGCATATAGTGGCATTGAAAGTGATTTTCAAGGAGCAGATGGAGAAGTACATAATTCATCATCAGTTGAGGCGTGAAATGGAGATCCAGACCAGTCTTCGGCACCCGAATGTCCTGCGCCTTTATGGATGGTTTCATGATCCTGAACGGATTTTCTTGATATTGGAATATGCTCACCGTGGGGAGCTTTATAGGGAGCTTAGGAAAAGTGGTTATCTCACTGAGAAGCAAGCTGCAACAGTAATTTTCCTTCGTCTATATATATATATATTTTTTTTTGGAAACTCAGAAATGGTAGCTTTGCTCCACTATATCTGGATTAATCGTGGTGCCTAGCCAGGAACCTTCATCTCTATCATTGTGAACTTGTTTATTTAGGACCGAGGTTGATGAAGTAAAGAATATTAGAATATTGAGCCAGAAACAAAATTTTGAGAAATTGTCTTATGGTTTGATAGTAGCCGCCTTTGTGATGGATGTCTATCATTCCCTGCTGATTGATTCTATCGATCCTTAGTTCTTCAAAATTCAATAGTTTGACAGTAGTCGCCTTTGTGATGGATGTCTATCAATCCCTACGGATTGATTCTATCTATCCTTAGTGATGATTATATCAATCCTTAGTGATGATTCTATTAGTAGTTATGGATTTCTATCATTACTTGCTGATGGGTTCTATCACTTTTTATCAACATTTATCAAAGATAGTAATTAATATTGTTTCACTCTTTTTATGTAAATTGTTTTCTTTTCAGATTTGACAATATGGTTAAGCTTCCAATAGTTGTTTTTCATTGCGGGCAATGGAATGAATCTGGTTCTTATGAAAATTACAAGACTAGTGGAGTGTTGGTTGATGAAGTTATGAGTTATGAGTTTTGATGAAGTCAAGCTGGAAGGCCTCGAAAACAAAGGATACCGTCTATAGGTGAAGCAATGAGTTACATCAGATGTAGTCGTTGTCATCGAGTTGGTCATAGTTGTAGAACTTGTAAATTTGCTCCCATTTTACAATGATTGTTACGGCATGAAACTATAATATAATGTTTCTCGTTTGTTCAGTCTATCAATTTAATATTCAATGAATTGACTTCACATTCAAAGTTTTTTATTTTTTAATTTTCAAAAAACTTATTTAATGGAATCTATCAATTTACTATTCAATGATGGATTCTATCCGACTTTATTGATGGATTCTATCAAACATTATTTGATGGACTTTAGATAGAATCTATTAGACAATGAATGTATAATAATATATTTAGA
>JBBMEF010000004.1:3589219-3610259 GCA_037832685.1 Sicyos baderoa
TTTTTTTTAAGAAACAAGAAACAAAAACAGTTATCAAACACAATCTTGTTTCTTATTCTAAAAATTCAAGAAACAAGTAACAAGAAACAGGAACTAAGAAACATGAAACGTGAGTGTTACCAAACGGACCCTTAGTGACTCAATCCCATTTTTAACACATCCATTAGTAATTTGATTAAACTTTATTAATCAACAATAAATCAACTTCATCATGTTCCAATCCAATCAGAAACCCTAGAAGTTAAATATCATCACCATAATGAATGACCTTATTAACCCCATGACACTTAATACCCTTAGAACTAGAACAAACATTAGGAGCATCAACCACAGCATTATTGACAACAAAATTTTTGTTCCCATGGTTATAGATTCTGATCATCCTATTATGGTAACCCGAAGGAACAACGGAGCCGGTGGGAAACCGAACCAAGCCGTCGAATTGCAGCGGCATGACGATCAAATGGCTGAGCACAAACGCATCGAGACGGTTGGCGGGGATGGAGACGCTGGAGAGCTCGGAGTCTCGGGGAACGAAGAAGGTTACGTCCTTTAGGTTATGTTGAGTGGTGGTGTTGATCATTTGGAGAAGGATGGCAAAGCCATAGAAGGATTTGGCCCTCATGTCTTCAATGGCGGCTTGGAGATCTGTGTGGTTGGAAGTTTTGGTCCTTTTGGACACAGTTGCCTTAGCTGAAGAGACAATGGAGAAATTAAACACAAAAAGGACCAAAATTTTAGTGATGGTGATGCCCATTTTTAGGGTTTGTGGAGAACAAACAAAAAAAGGGTTTGAAGTTTTTTTTTTTTTTTTTAGTACAAATTGGGGGAGGGGATTACAAATATCGACTCTTCCAGGTTCGAACACGTGAAGTTATTTATAAGTGCTTTTCAATGTGTTTTGTATGTTCTTTTTTTTGGATTTTTTTTGTTAGAGATTAGGTTGTACACAAGAATTGTGTTATGGCTGTGAATCTTTGACATTGCCAACTTTATAAACTTTGGACTAAAATTAATTTAGAAAATCCAATTATCCTATTAAATGTGAGAGAACTTTTAGTATTTTTAAGATGGATGAGGTATTATTTAAGTAAAACTTGCCTACTTGATCATGTGGAGGTGACATCGTAATCGTATATATCAATGTGGCCCATTTGGTTTCATACAAATATTTGAATTGCGTGACACCAAATATGGCACATACGTAAGAAAGTAGTCTCTTCAATTTATTATTAATTCATTTAATTTTGGGATGAAATTATTTCATATTATCTAAATATGATATTATAGCACATTATTAAATTCAAATAGATATTTTGTCCAATAAAATTGTGTATCAAAGTTCAGTTAATGCAATTGGAGACTTTAGAAGATCAAAATTTGGGAATGTCAAATTTGTAAGAATGGTTAGAGAGTACTCTTGGTTCTAAACAAAGTCATATGAATATTGAAAATTGATGTGTTAATTAGTTCAATATAGTAAAGTAAGGATCTCACAAATAAATAATTGTTAAGGTTAAAAGGGATCAGGAAGAACTTTAATTTTTACTATAGTTCAGGGTGTGGTTGGATTTAATTGAGTAGTATTGGTTAAATTTTTTGGAGCAACCAAAATTTTTGGAATCCTAAGAATAACTCAATTCAATTTTTATATATATATATATATATATATATTTGTAAGTGAAGTAGAGCAAGATTATCTGAGGGTAAATATCTTTCTTTAGTCAAACTCACAATTAATAGATCTATAAAATAATAATTATAATATATACTTTAATTTATATTATATGTTTTTTTAGTATAAGTCGAGGCATCTCAAATACCGATTCTAAAATACCAATTTCAGGAATCGAACATATAACACTAATTTACAATCAAATAATGAAATTAGTGTGCACTAACTCATTCAAAATCTATATTATATATTTTATTAGTATATGTTTTTTCATCCATATATTAACAACCTACTTTATTAATTAATTATGTATAATATTATTCTAAATTTGAGTTATTTTGGATTGAATAAAAAAAGACCACGGCTCTTAGCATTTTACTTCTTAATTACCTGATATTTTTAAATGGCGTATTTCTTGCGTGTAAACCTGGTTTTTTTCCTTTTTAAATGAAGCTGATAATGAATACTTTCTCCATTCATAAAGCTAATCTTTTGATTAAAAATAAAACTCAAAAATAAAATAAAAAAGGGTAAACTATTATTTTGGTCTATGAACTTTAACATTTGTTCCATTTTGATCCATAAATTTTTAAAAATTCAATTTTACTTTTAAGTTTTAAGATTTGTTTCGTTTTAATTTCTAAACTTTTTAAAAGTTTAATTTTAATATTTGATTAAATAAATATTATTGATTTTAAAATATGATAAAAACTAAATTTAAATATATTTCTAAAATTACAAAGAAATATGATGTTTTTAAAAGAAAAGTAAGCCAAGTTTTTTTTTCTTTTAATGATCAATTTTAAGTTTTTTTTTTTAATTTTAATTTAAATTACTAAAATGGAATAAATCTCAAAATTTAAAGACTAAAATAGAACTTTTAAAAGTTTAAAGATTAAAACAAATCTCAAAATTCATCAACTAAAATTAAAATTTTGAAAGTTTAAGAATTAAGATGAAACAAATATGAAAGATCAAAAATAAAAATGTTATTTGACCATATAAAATAATAAAAATAATACAGTTGTTTATCTAAGAATTTTGTTTCAAATAAATGACAATTATAATTGTTTTTTTTTTTGTTGAGAAAATGATAATTATAATTGGTTTTTTTATATAATAATATTGATAGAATGGTGATTTGAACCTATAACATCATGATTACTAACTATTACGGGATAGCTCAATTAGTCATGAATAGTCTTGTGGTGTATAAGGTGATGGGTTCAAATCCCTTCCTTGACATCAAAATGTAGTAAGGTCAAACGGTATGCCCCATGACATCAATCGAGGTGCGTAAGATGCTAGTTGAATTTTATTTTTATTAATAGACAATTATAATTGTTGAGAATGAATGTATTCAATTGATTTTATTTTTTTCACATTCAAATAAAGTTGTAAAATTAGTTAATAGATGCCAACAAAGTAATAGCTCAATCGACATCAATGTTCACTTAATGACTTAGATGTCTTGGGTTCGAGTTTCCCCAACCCTTAATTGTTATATTTCAAAAAAAAATGTTAATAGATTAAAAATAGTTAAAATACACGTAAGATGAATATTCATGTGTATAAACAGCAAAATGACAGATCGCAATCTAAATATAATTAACATTATATGATGCCAACGTGAGCAATTGAGTCATTTTACCTACCGCATAAACTGCCTAAGTTACTATAATTATGATACAACAATGTGAATGCTTTTAAATTATCCCAAATTTAATCATTTTGTCCCTCAAATGGAAACTCCCTTTTTCTTCACCAACCAATTTCAACACACTTTTCCTCAATTACTCTTTCCTTCTTCTTCTAGTTTTCTTTTATTATTATTATTATTTTTTATTATTTTCATATTTGTTCTCGTGTTCACACTTGTCAATCATACTAATCATGAAGATGCCTTTGAATTAACTTTAATTTTAATCACTTTTAATACATTTAAAGCCTTTTTTTGTTTCAAAAATCTCTTTTGATATAATGGATAAACAATTAAAAAGTTACTATAAAAAAATGATATTTTGAAGCAACTTGAATTACAAAAGATTTAATTTACATAAAGAAAAAAAAAATCAATAAATGCTGAAATTACAAAATCGCCTTCAAACCTTGATGAAGAGATATATATTACATTTAATTTCAAGATGACTTTATACATATATATATATATTTTTTAAAAGATGACTTTATACATTAAACTCTCAAGAATTGAATTTCACAAAAATATCCTTTATACATGTATCAATTTCAGAGATCAAATCCGTGATGCTGAGTTGAACTATTCATAACCTAACAATGAAATCATTGTGTTAACCCATTCGATAACTTTTTTTTAATTAGTACATATATTTGTTTATAATTTTCTTATATGTACCTACTCGGATTTTGTTTTAAAATTTTATCACAATGAAATATTCTATTCAAATTTATAATTTTTTGTCAGCAAGTATATATATCCATGTCAATAAACTTTTTTTTTTTTTTTTTGATAATACACAAATATATATTCTTTAAAACTTTTGTTTTGTTTTTAATAAAAAAGAAAAATGAGGGGAAACTAATAAGATAACAAATTTTATTACGACCGACAAAAATTAATGACAGGCTTCGTGATGCAATGCCATTTGATGAAGATTTATTGATGTTCGTGGTTTTCAAAAAACATAAATAATCTTCTATCATCAATTCAAATTAAACACCCAAAATTTAACTGTGCTAAAATCCAATTTCAAATTTAAATAAATAAATACCAAACATGAATAATATATTAGGAATGGGCTAGCGATACTCTAGGTATAGGGGAGCGTCGCTCCGATCTATCGATTTTCAAAAAAAAAAAACATCAATAATATAATTACAAATTTCTTTTGAAGTTTGAGTTAGAACAATTTTTTCGAACACGAACTAAATAATAAGCCATACAAAAGTTAACTGGTTATTGAAATTGAAACATAAAAATGCTTACATAATTATAAAAATATCAAAATCAATTAAAAAACTGCAAAGATATAGAGAGGCTAAACTAAACGTATTTAAATTAAATAGAAGTTAAGATTATAATAATATATTGTTTTGCAACAAGAACTTTATTCAACAATATTAACTATATTAATGTACACCTATAAAATAAGAGATTATGAATTCAACTATCACCTCGTTATTCAACTGAAAAAAAGTAGTATAGATTGCTTTAGTCTATAAACTCATCATAAATTATAATAACAGTCATTTAATTGTTAACGAACTAAGTACTTAAAAGTTGATTTTTTATATATCAATGATAAATTTTTGAATTAAATGACGAATTTAACAAAAAAATTATATCAATTATACATGATTAGTGAATTTTTATGTATTTAATTCATCAACAATTATGACCATAAATACTATGATTTAGGTTTTTTAAAATTATAGAGACTAAATTCTAGTCTCTAAAATTATAAAAATTAAATTCTAATTTTCTTCAAATCATAAAAATTTAACTCTAATTCTTAAAACACAAAAACTAAACTCCAACTTTCTTCTAATTATATGAACTAAACTCTAATTTTTAAAATATAAAGATTAAACTCTAATTTTATTCAAATCATAGAGATTAAATTTATAATGTATCACAAATTTAAACCTAATAAGCTTTTTGACTGAAAATTATTAGTTTGACGTTTTATTAATCGAAACCTATCAATTTTACTTTACTAAAACCTATAAATTTTAAGTGTTCTATTTGATTGAAGCCTTAATTTAATGACTATAAATTTAATACGATTGAATCATTTTGGACTAAATTCAATATATTTCTAAAATTTGAGCATTTTTAATTTTTTATTACTCTTTTTTAATATAAATTGAGGTGAGAGAGATTAACCAACCAAGTCGTTCTCTAATAATATGAGAGTAAAATATCGATCTCTAGATTAAAACTAAACGTGAAATTGAAATTGATTCAAAAAAAAAAATAAAAAACTTGGGAGAGCATTGGTCCCCACCTTATCTGACGCCACACTTTCTCGGGAATAAAAAAAACTGCATCTTCATCGTAGAAAACGACACAGAAATGAAAAACCAGAAGAAAAAAAAAAATTGAGTCTCCATTAAGCGATCGCTTTCAAGTGTTAATAGCTCCTAGTAAAATCATTGAATGCGGAACCAGATTGGGATCAGGCTCCATTAAAGCCCCTCTTCATATTCGCAGCTTGAGGTGCGTTATTCCATGAACTTTTCAAGCCGCGTCCATCCCAAATCTCTGTTTTCGCCACTTGTCTCGAATTTCCTTGCTTTCCCAGAGTCATTATTGAGACCCTTTATCCGTCAATCTTACTTGTTTAATTGGCGCTGCTACACAATGCCCTCAACAACCCCTGCCCTCCTGCATGCCCGCCAAGTGTTCGATGAAATGTCTGACTGAAAATTGAGGTGCTTTTTTTAAGTTCTTGTGCTCTGTTTCTGGATTTTGGGTGTTGGGGTTGGGGGAAAATGAGCTACCTTGGCGTTGGTATTAGCCCTGGGAATGTCCCTGTGAATCACGGCTCGGGTTTGAAGGTGTTTGATAGGAGGGTGAGAGTGGTTGAGTTGGTGTTGAGGTTTGTGATTTGTGGGCTTGGTGTTCTTGCTGCTGTTCTTGTTGGGACTGATACTGAAGTTAAAGATATCTTTGCAATTCGAAAGAGGGCCAAGTTCACAGACATGAAAGCTCTTGTGTAATCTTTCTTTCTCTCTTTTTCTTTGTGTTTTAGCCTGAACAATAACTGGGTATTTTGGTCCTACGTATTAACTTCTATAAGCTTTGATATTGGTCTTGGTCCCTACCCATTTAACAGTTACTGGGTCTTTTGTTTCTGTACTTGGCTATGGAAGATTTTGGTTTTACCAATTTAACTATTACCTAGTGGCTCAATTGGTCAAAAAGAACCTTGGGGTGCATAAGGTGATAGGTTCAATCTATAGTGGTTACCTACCTAGGAATTAATTTCTTACGGGTTTTCTTGGCATCCGGATCAAACCTTATGCCTGTGACATTAGTGGGGGTGCGCAGGACAGTCACGGATATAAAATAAATAAATAACTATTACTGAACTCAAAAGCTTAATAAAAACAAGATTGAAATGGTGTGTTCTGATATTCTTTGTTTTTTTAATATCCGTGAATATTCTCATAAGATATACTGTTTTACCCTACAATGTCAAAGAAATTTGAACCTGTCCTCTCTTAATCTCCAAGATCCTCTTGATTACTGGACCAACCTAGAAAATGGTTATATGTTATGATATCCATATTCTTACAACTTCTTTTGTTGGCTAAAATATTAGCACAAAATTTATCATAGAGATTACCTTTATACTATAACAGAGCTTCTCTGACACTAAGATATAACACAGGTTTTTGGTGGTTGCAAATTCAGTAGCTGCAGCTTACTCTTTGGTCCAAGGACTAAGATGTGTGGTAAGCATGGTGAGGGGAAATGTGGTCTTTAGCAAGCCTTTAGCTTGGATCATTTTCTCTGGCGATCAGGTACATTTTATTTTTTGGATAAGAAATAATTTCATTATAAATATGAAATTAAGGCAAAGCCAATTACAAAAAGGATCTCATATTGTTCAAAAGAGAATCAAACCTATAATCAGTGAATAGAGGAGATCGTTTACACCAGGAAACAACAACAATAGATAGATTTTCCATAAACTTAGACAAGTTAGTAATATGGTCATTGGAAGTTCAGTGAATAGAGGCGACCAGGTACATTTTAGACCTCATGAATTCCCTCTGCAGATCCAAACTTTTATCCCCTTTTGCTATTTTTACTGAATAAGCTAGATGACCATAGTACACAAGAAATAAGAATAATAATGCTCTTTATATGCTTTTGCATGTTTTTTCTCTCTTAAAGTAGTGAGTAATCTTTGATTCTCATGAGTAAATCAATTCATGATTTGGTTGGATATATTGTCTGAAGATTTCATTATCATGAACTGAAAGGAAAGGAAGATCACTTGATAAATGGCTATGAAAATAATAAATGCAAGCTCCTAGTGAACTTTTGTTCTACCAACCTCCGAGGCGTACAATAAATATTCTTGTGCACTTCAGCATCTTCTTATCTATATAAATCTTGCTTATTGTCCATACGTTTTTCGTAATTGTCTTTTAGTTTTGGTTGAATCACTTTTTTTTAACTCTACATTCTCAAACCTAGTTTTAATTTAAGTCCTGATGCTTCCAGAAGTTTTATTATTGCCCCTAATATACGGTTAAAACAAATCAAAAGTCCTTGCTTTTAATTAAAAGGATCATAAATTATTTGTAATGGACTCCCAAATGAGTAAGAGATATTCAATGCACATCATGGAGGCAGTTCAAAACAAGGTTATTTCTAGTCTTAAGACTTGCTGTAAAATGAAAATAATATTTTAAAACTCTGGCCCAAGTACTTGCTTATCTATCAATATTACTGGAAGCTAACTAACATAAAATGTGTACTTATGATTAAGAAGTCATAAGTTATGAATTCGAATCTTTGCCTACCAACTATTCTTGAAACTAAGAAAAACAACTCAACATGATATCTTTTTAAAATGTAAGGACCGATAACGTTCCAGTTTGACAAGTACAGTTACTTCTGCAGATCATGGCATACGTCACGGTGGCAGCTGTGGCATCGGCAGCTCAATCGGCAGTGATCGGGAAGTTGGGACAGCCGGAGTTGCAGTGGATGAAGATATGTGACCTGTACAAGAAGTTCTGCAACCAAGTTGGGGAGGGACTTGCAAGCGCGGTCGTGGTCAGCCTGAGCATGGTGGCACTGTCTTGCATTTCAGCTTTCAGTCTCTTCCGCCTTTACAATGGTGGGAAGAGCAAGAACAGCTCAAGATGGTAGGCTTTTCAAGTTCCATTATTAACCTTCAGACCTCCATAGCATGATCCTGATGCACATCTTGAGCTTCTGTTAGGAAATATTAGGATTCTCTGTGATTCTGGTCAAAGAAATGTATGTTAAAGTGTTCAATTCTCTTGAAAAACTATGGTGCATCGTTTTAGAAATAAAGTTATTAGTTGAAATAAACTTTTATTTGTGACAATTTGATCCTTTTACTTCAAAAAGTGAGTATGAAGCTGATAAATCTGGCTCAAAATGAATAATCTTCCTAGTTCTTTATTACTCTCTTGGTATACATACTTATTGTAAGCTGAGTTAAGTTTAGTTGATTATACTTATTGTAAGCTGAGTTAAGTTTAGTTGATTGTTGTTTGTTAAGTTGAGTCTTAACTTAATCTAGATTTGGTATGCATATTGACATAACTTAAGTGTGAAATAGTGTGAACATTCATCCCAAAATCAATTGGTAATGAGAGGAGTAGTCTACCTATTTTATATGCATTAAGAGACGTCCTTACCTTATCAATGTGGGATTTTTAACATGTCCTCACCTCAAGATGATACCTTTTTTGGGCTACTAATCTTGAATCGGATCTCAATTTCTTTTTATTGGACCATTTACCTGTTTGGGCTTGATGGATTCTAATACCATGTTGAATTATGTTAAACCACCATTCAATCCAAAAGCAAGCCTAAGTTGTTGGTTGATATAATTAAATTTACCACAATCCATCAGTGTAAGCTTTTGGGTTAATTGATAATTTAACATAACTCAACATGGTATCGGAGCAGAAAGTAGAATTTACCCCAATCCATCATCAATTTGTATTTGTCATTTTTAATTCATTTTGAAATATAATGTTCACATAAGAGATCAATTCTTAGGTCAACAAAATAACATTAGTTGAAATTAACAGACATAGGCAACATTGACCTCCAATGTATAAGCTTGGAAGATGTTATTGAAAAACATGTTCATCAACACAATTCTTTCCCTTGTGTAGAGAAGGATTAATTCAAAACTAAAAAGATAAATATCTTCTTAATAATGTACAAAGTTACCGATTTCACAATAGTAAGGTTTTAGTACACTAAGGATTGCCATAAATATTTCATTGTGCTTCTTGCTAGTTAGTTACATGATATGTTTTTATTTTTAAACCAAGGAATCATAATGGAGAAAGCTACCATTTCTTTGTTTGACCTTTGTTTCATCAATCTCATCAAAAGTTTTGTGTGGCTTCTCGATGTTCCTCGATTTCAGCCATTATAGACCAAGTTTATAATTAACCTTGATTTGAAAGAACATATAATAAATATAATATATAATTTAGGCCCCGTTTGATAACCATTTGGTTTTTCGTTTTTTGTTTTTCAAATTTAAGCCTATTCTCTCTCAAATTTCTTAGAATGTGCTACATCTTCCCTACCATTTATTCATCTTTCTTTAAGAAAGTAGGAGAATACTAACCAACTTTTAAAAACAAAAACAAACATTGGGAAGCTACTTTTTTTTGTTTTTAAAAGTTGGTTGGTCTTCCCCTACTTTCTTAAGGAAAGATGTATACATGGTAAAAATGATGAAACAAATTGTAGGAAATTTGAGAGAAAATAGGCTTAAATTTGAAAAACAAAAAATAAGAAACCAAATGGTTATCAAACGGGGCCTTAGTAATCAAGATAATACATTATAATCTAATAATCAGGATAATACGAGTTCAAATCTCCAACTTTAAATGTTATTGAATTAAAAAAAAATAAAAATTCTTTACAGTAAATTTACACCTAAAGTTTTAATATGTATTGCGAAGAGCTTAAGTAATATGATGTATAATTTAGTTACGTTTACGTTTCTTATCTCCAAGTATTGTAATTTTTATTTTATATTTTAATATATATATATATATAGGGAATTTAAAATCTCAACCCCTTATTAAAATTATAACAACTTCTTTTTAAAAATTCGTTTATAGCAAAATCTGGGTATTTTTTTTAAAAATACCCATTCTACCCTTATTATCCACGACCTCTTCTTCTTCGGCTTCTTCTTCTTCTCCGATTTCTTCTTCTTCTTCGGCTTCTTCTTCTCCGACTTCTTCTTCTTCTCCAGAATGATTCATGTATTAACAGAAATAAGCCATTTGTATAGCAACAACAACAAAAAAAAATAACTGAAATCTAGATCAATGTTTTACTTCATCATCTTCAGCTACAAAAACAACACAAAATCTAGATAAAGAGATTATGAATAATATTTAAATTCAAATTGTCAATTGCCAACAAAATATCAATCTTCATTCATTTAAGTAATATTCAAACTATAAGAAGGTGCTTCCACATTCAACCTTGGAGAATGCCTTACTGCAGGAGGGCTTGTGGATACTACATGACCTTCAATAGCTTTAATTAGATGCTTCTTTTAGTCCTTTTCCTCTCTTTTTCCTTTTGTTTATATGTTTTGCTATCCTTTCGGCTGATTCATTCTCCATTGTCTTTTTTATTGGCCTTGTTTGCCTTTTGTTCCTTCCAACAACGGCAATCTTTGGTCGATGTGTATTTGCAGCCTACAAGTAATACAATAACAAATTGTTGATAAGCGTTCATTGACAATGCAAGATATATTAAAGAGAGCAATTTTGATTGTTTGTTTGTTTGATTGTTCAAGTATAAATCCAAATTAACTAAACAGTAAAACAATAGTAGTATAGTGCCTATTTTTGTTTTCAACCAATTGTTGAAGTGATATCAATCAAACATGCAACAAAATGAAAACTAAGCAAATTCAATCAAACATGCAGCATAATAAAATGATATCAATCAACTAAACAATTTTAGGAACAATCAAACAATCAAACAGTAAACAATCAAACAATCAAATGAAAGGGATTGAGTTCAATCAGTGAACTGATTGAGTCAATCAAATGAAAGGGATTGAACTCAATCAGTAATCATTGATTGAGTCAATCAAATGAAAGGGATTGAACTCAATCAGTGATCATTGATTGAGTTCAATCAGTTCACTGATTGAGTCAATCAAATGAAAGGGATTGAACTCAATCAATGATCATTGATTGAGTTCAATCAGTGAACTGATTGAGTCAATCAAATGAAAGGGATTGAACTCAATCAATTATTGATTGAGTTCAATCAGTTCACTGATTCTCAATCAGTGATCATTGATTGAGTTCAATCAGTTCACTGATTGAGTCAATCAAATGAAAGTGATTGAACTCAATCAATGATCATTGATTGAGTTAATCAAATGAAATGGATTGAACTTAATCAATGATCCCTTTCATTTTGTTTATGTTGGGCATAGATTTTAAATTAAAATGAAAAGGATTTCTCTCAAGGAAAATGGATCAGTATTCAACATTTGCACCTTGCATATATAAGAGTTCTTGATACATGTCAACTGATGTATTTGTATTTGTTAACAATCCAAATGAATATGAATACATCAAAATATGCCAATAATACAAGTTCTTTGTTTCAATTCAAAAGCCCCACCAGCACCAAACTTCACACATTGTGGCATCTTCTTCACACCTTTTTCCCCCAATTCAACTCTAGGAAACTTCACCAAAATGGATTTTCTTCCCATGAAGTACAAATCGAGTGTTCGTTTGCCCGACGTGCTCGAATTGGGAGAAGAATCATAAACAGTGAAGCCATAGGAGCCACAAGAGTATAGCCAGGCACTTGATAGAAATTTGAAGACCAATTCCCCAAATTCTCAAAAACTATGGCTATTCTCTTTACAAAAGGGATAGGAATGACACTTGGGGGAATTGAAATCCAACTCAAATTTGCTCCTCTAACCCAAAACTTATTACTCCTCAATCTAACATAAGAAACTTGAATCCCATAAAAATTTGAAGGAAGTGTAATGTTATATACAATTCCTGTTTTAGGTTTTGACAGAGAATTATTGGCATATTTATGAACAAACTCACCAAGAGAATCAGCATCTTCAAACGAAACAGAGCATGAAATCAACATCATTTGGATTTGATTGACATGTGTGAACATCATTTGAACTTCACATACATATGAAGGAAAAGTGCGGAGAAAGGGCGAAATTACCTGGAAAATATGAAGAGGAACTTCCGCCGGAGGAAAATGTAGAGGAAATGAAAGCGGGTTTGATTGAAAGCAGAAGAAGAAAATGAGAGAGAAGGTTGACGAAAAAGAAGAAGAAAATGAAGGTGTGAAATGGAGTTGCAATGGAGAGAAGGTTGACGAAGAAGAAGAAGAAAATGAAGGTGTGAAATGGGTTTGATTGAAATCTCGCTGTTTTTTGGCCAATTTCGTCGGGCCAAATTTTGTTGGGCCAATTTCGTGGGGAAGAGAAGAATGGAGTTGCAATAGACGTGGGCCTTTTGGTCTTTTCAGATGGCCCAAATTCCGTTTTTGGTATGGATACAATTATTTTCAATTTTGTGCTATAAATGCAATATTTTACCTCATTTTTGTTATACATCAAAAATCCCCAAAAATTAAATTGAATAACTACTCTATCTCCTATTTTATTACTAATTTAAATTAAAATTTGAAAAACCCTACTTAAACACAATTGAATAATGAAAAAATAAATTAATGATCTTGTTGCCTAATCACATTTCTCCGCACCGATTGAAAAATCGAGTTCTATGATCTCCTCATTAACGTCAACTGCCTCCACACTCACGGTCATCGTTAAAGATTAGAATTTTATAATCTCCTGGATCCACACATACATCTCCATAAATTCCACGTCGCAAGGATTTTTGTTGTACAATAATGGAGATCACGCCGATTGTCTTTAGTGGGATATGGGATGGAAGAGATATCTACTCCAATTATAAAACGATGACGATTGAAATAGCATACAGTACAACAATTAATCAACTTATTGAATTAATTGCATCTCCGCTTCATATTGGCAAAAGTTCGACCATATCGGCAATCCCTCTCTATAAAGATGGTTCAGAAAGACATAAAATAATTCAACTAGCTGAGTACATGGACGTACATGTAATGTGCAATGGATTTCCCAACGACATATACAATGATGACTTCATCCTTGCAGAAATTGTACCTGTATACACTAAGATGTATACATATAGAAGAGGATGGAACTTCAGAGAGGTCGACAGATGTATTCAATCGTACTTCTTCGGAGGGGAAGATGGATGAATTTTGATTTTTGTCCTTTTAGGGTTTTACAAGGATGTCGAACGGTTCTCAACACTAAAAAACTGGAAGCTCTCCATCCGCCAAGTAATCATTATCGTTGGTGCATGTGATGTATGCATTTAATTGTTAATTTTTATTTATCTCAATACAAAAATATAGGCCACCAAAAGACTACACGTATGCATATATGAACGACTAGAGGGATGCTTGAAAAAGATTTTGAAAATTATTTTTTATCTTTAACTATATTTTCATCCTTATATTTCGATTCTAAACAAAAATGTGATTGTAGACTCCTTGCAGAAATCATTCATGATTGAAATCAATTAGTAGCACCGATCTAAGTCAATAATTGAAATGATTCATGATTCAAAGCAACAATGGTTTTTTTGCTTGGCTTATGAATTTGCTGTCAAAGAGTATTTGGTCCAACAATATTCTTAATTTTTTAATTTTGCTCGGTCTATGTGGTTCGTTGTCGAAGAACATTTTCAATGCAAATGGACCATACATTTTTGAGCTTAAGCATGCTTTTCACACTCTAGTTTAGTACTCAAACATGTTACCACCTATTTTAATTTGCCATATTAAAGTCCGTTTAGAATGAATGCACTGCATATCGGTCTTCTTGTGGTGGAAATAAGGCAATTGAGACTTTTCATTCACTATAAGTAAATATATTATGGATTCTATTAACTTTTTGAGGGAGGGTGTACTAAGCTTAGTTGAATGTGGTTAACAACACACTTCCATAATAATTACCATATGCATTTCTTTTACCAACCTGATTAGTTTCTTTTCTCCAAGAATAGAAAATCATCTCTCCAAATATCTCCCACTCTTGCTATATATTATGCTTTCAACTTTATAAATTTGTAACTTCAAGAAACAAAAATTCAACTTAGGGGATAATCTACTTTACTCCTTTTGAGGTCACAGGATTGAAGTTTTTATCATACATTTGAATCTAGATATCATATCACAATAAGAGGCAAGGAACAACAAAGATGACAAGAAAAAGAAACTAATGTTACTCTCACATTCTAACATATATATATATATATATATATATATATATATATATACTTGACTGTTACTGATAATGTAATATGGCATTTCTTTTTGTAATGCAACTTTCTTTTGTGTGCACTTGGAACTTGAGGTTAGCCACTTTTTTCATAGAAATGTAGTTACCAATTCCAAGTCCAACCAATGCGAAGTACATTTTCACCTCTTTTCCCCGAAAAAGAAGCTGGTGTTGAACTGGTTTACAACCAAACAATGAAACCACTATGCCACTGACCCTTTTGGTCGAACAATAACGAATATAAAGTTATGGGGGAATGCGACTAGGTGGAGATCACAGTAAAAAAACTGAAGACAGTTGACTTTTGTTCTCACCTATACTTACTATGTACAAGCTTCAATCTTCATGGAAAAGCCAGAACTGCACATCTTCATCCTCTAATTTGTTTTCTTCTCTTTCTTTTCATCCCTCTTCTGGTAAACAACTATCTGACTCAAAATGGTATCGTTTGTTGTAATAGAAAGAGCTGATCCTAATGTAATATGGTTCAGTTTCAACAGCGGTTTTGAAATTGGAGAAATTATCACAACAATATCACGTGGAAGGACCTTGGAACAAAATCAATCATACAGAACTAACTTCTGACTATATCAATTGATTCTGCTAAGGTAAGTTAAAATTCTATTTATCAGTGTTTTCTAGGTCATCGCCTTTCCTCGCCCCTATGGCCATTGCCTTGCACATAGGCGGGTATTGCGCCTCTAACATAGCTAAGGCGAGCTCCTTCAATCAGGCCCTCGTCTTTCCTTGCCATTTTTGCGCCAAACATCGCCTTTACCAACCACCTTTCCCTCCTCCTCGTGAAAAAAAAAACGTCTTGCCTAACCGTTTGCCACCACCTACCAGGCGGCCTACCTAACCGATGTCCATTGTAATTAACGACATTATATGCCTTTTAGTTTATGCTAAATGTAAAAAATAAATTATATATATATATATATATATATAAGCATGTTCTTAACATATCTGTATCTTAGTTTTTTAAAAAATGACGCGTCGTGTTAATTACGAGCGAATCAAAAACTAGGAGTACATTTTTAATTATGAGCGAATCAACATATCCCTGATCCACGTTGTCATACCAATAGGCTGAGAGTAATAGTAGATAACAAAAGGTAAATGCATTTGAGTATACAAATTTAAGCATGCTCGCACAATGAGCGAATCAAGAACTAGGAGTACAATTAGCTATTTCATTTACAAAACTATTGTTCCATTATTAATTATGAAGAACCTGTCTATGTATACAACCAACACTAAAATAATAGTGTAGGGAATGGGAAAAGCTACCAATTCTATACTTTATTTAGAAGCCATAAAACTTATCCTTAATTTACACTTAGGTTGAACTAGATCCCAAAACACACCTCAAATCCCCGCTGCTCTTCTTTAGGCTCCGACTGGAATGTCTTCCATTTTAGGATATGGGCTTTATGTCCAAAATAAGATCGCCCAATAATAAACCACCACGCCCAAGTTCTTTCATTTCTAAAAAAAACTATCGGCGGTTTGTCGGTTTTATCTTGCACCCCTAGTAAAGGTCTAGATTTTCATACTCTTTTAGAGTGTGTCTAGGGAAAAATGATAATGATTTTGGAAGGAATGAAAATTAGCAGGAGAATAGGAAAGCGAATGATCATAGAAAGAATGACCGTTTGTGTTTGAGATGAATAGAATAATTATAGGGATAATGATTATTTGTGTTTGGGGTGAAATTATTGATTATGTAAAAAATAAAATAATGAGTATGATGAGATAAAAAAATAATGATGTGATGTATATAAAATTGTTGTGGTGAGAATGAAAGGTAGGTAGGAGGATAATGAAACAGTATTTTTTAGAAAACTTGATTATGAGGGAATGATTCTCGGTAGCCGGACTCGGGGAATCATTCACATTCTCCTCCTTATTTTTGGTGGCACAAGCTCAGCCTTAGAATATGTTTATAATTTTTTTTGAATTTAAATTTTTATCTTGACCAAAATTAAGGAAAGTGAAATAATATTTGCATTCTTCTAGTGCCTTATTTTCCGTTTTTTACGGAGGAAAAAAAAAGGAAAAAACCCCAGGTTGCCACCCTTCCCCTTCCTTAAAAAAACAGTGAAAAAAAAAAAAAAAAAAAAAAAAAAAAAAAAAAAAAACTACATTGGCAATCATCGTGTGATTTAAGGGATAATTCATACAATTCCTTATTTTATATTAATTTATAGATACTTACGGTATCTCCATTTCTTCGATGTTTCTTAAATACTGACTGGAATCCGATGGCCTCTTTTTCAAAGTTAAAATTGAGTTTAATATATTAAAATGGAATTGTATGAAGATCAATCGTCTCCTAGCAAACATATTATTCTAATTTTTGGATTTAGATTGCTTACATGGTTAAACTCATAATTCATTCATTTGCATGTATCTGATGTGGCAGATGAAGTTGTCTTGATAGGGAGGAGAGTAACCCATAATCCATATATCTTTAAATAGATGCGTTAAAGATTTTTCACTTTTTTAATATGGGACAAAATTCACAAGGTGAGTGTCTCTAATATACATTTTTAAGACTGGTCATAGGCTATATAGGGAGACCATTTTAGATTAGATCCAAATTTATGAATCAAAATATTTGCTTTGACTTATTCGCTTGAGTCAGATTTGAATATTTTGGATCAAATATCTGCTTAAGCTTATACTTGTTTGGATGAGGTCAAATCACTTGCTTGGGTCGGATCAAAATTTGGGAGACTAATACTCACTTGGAGCTCTCTTTATATAGATGGAACTTTGATACCATGTTAGATAATATAAAATTTCATCTCAAAACTAATTAATTAGTGAGAAAGTAACACATGTCTCTTTATATAGATGCATTGAAGATTCCTCACTTTTCTAATGTAGGATAAGGTCCACAAGATAAGTATATTCAACCAAAATGAATAGCAATAATTGGATGGTAAATTCAACTCTTAAGACTAAACTACCAAGACTAACAAAAGACTTGCTCGAAAAGAAAATCCAATAATGATAGGCAGTGTCATGGAAGATGGTGTTGAAATTCCTTAGACTATGTTTTTCTAAGGCTACTTTGTACATTATATAAACTCTTTCAAAATTTAAGTCTCGTTCGACTAAAAAATTGTATTCTTATCTTTTAAACAAAAAAAAAATTCGTTGTTTGTGAACATAACTAACACAAAGTAAACTATGTAAATCACTATGTTGTTTGTCTTTTGTGTTTCTTTAATTCTTGATTGTTGTTTTGTTTATTCATGTTAGATGGATTAACAGTGTGGTATCCGTATTATATATTATTTCATTCTTGTAATCGTTAAACTTGTTGTTAGGTAAAATTGGCTCAATGCCATCAAATATAATCTCCCAAATGGTTCATAATAATTCAGATAAAAATATTCTTACATTTTTCATACCAAGTTCGTATTCCAAATTAATTACGGAATCAAATTTGAAAAACGTCAAGCCTAAAAATATAGATAAAGTAACATAAACTCTAAGCAATAAAAATGATAAATAAATCAAGTTTAAGAGATGAGAAAATTGATACCAAATTTATACTTATTCACTAAATGGCTACCTCAAGTCAAATTACAAGAGTTATATAATTTTATCTGATCTCTCACTTTTCTCTCCAAGAAAAAAAGACTCACGAATCACTTTGAAAAAATAAACTCCTTTTTCGGAGCTACTGTGCAACACAAAAGAAAATTCAATTTATTTTTCTTGTTTCGAAACTCACATCTGCGGCATGCCGGCACACTCAATTTTCTCACACTTCAATTGTAACTACTTTCTATTTACTTTTTTATACTCAACACTGCCGTGGGAAATAGGGCACAAGGAATGATAAGTATAATGGGCCCACATGGGCCCATTTATTTTGGCTTCACAAATAACACTTGCCTTCTATATGAACATTTTATTGACTTCTATATGTACATTTTATTGATGTTTCTTTTGCTAGTTTGATGAAATGAGGCATTAATTTATGTATTGTAAGGATAGGTCGAATATGGTCTCATTCTAGGTTCTTACCCTAATGCATGCTTTAAATTAATAACGTAAGAAATATAAAAGGGCACGTAATAAATCCATTTAATTAAAATATCTCATAAATAGGTATATAAAATAAAAATTAAATAGAGTTTAGTGTACCCGAGTTCAAATAATAGAAATTCCAATGAAAAGTCATAAGCAAATAAAACATAACATGCCCTAATGAGTTCATGCTGAAGGAGACAAACATGAAGTAAAATAGATAAGTTCATCATTAAGTTCTCAAATATGCAGCAAGCTCATGATCTTTCAACTCGATCATCCATCCTGGTAAAACCCGTGAGTACCTGTGGAAACCCACAGAAAGAAGGAGATGAATTATTAAACTCAGTGAGGATCCCTAACTTGTGATCTTTAAGCATGATCTAGAACAAGGAAAACAATCAAATACAAAGAAGGGGTCCATTGAACTCGGGCTCCAATGAGTTGTCTAAGGTGGAATCTTAGACCAAAATACCCTCTGGAGTCCCTTGACTCACTTGGGCAAGCTGGAAATCTTATATTAAGGAGAATGTCCTCGGCAAGCAGGTAAACTGATGACCCTCAGTACACACGCTCTCGCAATGAACCGGTTGTACAACTATCGATCATGGTGGGATATAGCCCACGCATCCCCAAAACCATGATAAGGCTCCTAGGACATCGTCGGGAGAACTCAGGCAGGGGGAGCAATCTGATCGGCCGATCGGTCTCAAGCCCTAACTACGAGTGGGATATCGGCCCTCGTCTGGCAATCCGAACAATACCTCTATCTGCTACCCGTACCAAGGTCCGGACCCTTCAGGAACTGCTAACCCAGGTGCGGTGGTCAAGCGATCTTTTAATTTCTCAAAGCACATCTTGCATTCCTCTGTCCATACGAACGGCTGTCCTTTCCTAGTTAATTGTGTCATCGGTCCCGAATCTTGGAGAAGTTTCGAACAAACTGTCTGTAGTATCTTGCTAAGCCTAGAAAACTTCTCACCTCTCCTACCGTGGTTGGGGTAGGCCAGTTCTCAACTGCCTCAATCTTTGCTGGGTCCATTGAAATTCCTTTACTTGATACTACATGACCCAAAAATGCAACCTTATCGAACTAGAACTCACACTTAGAAAATTTTGCATACAACTGATTTTCCTCAAGAGCTTCCAAAATGTTCCCTAAGTGTCCTTCATGATCCGACTTAGTTTTCAAATATACTAAGATGTCGTCGATGAATACAATAACAAACTTATTAATGAACTACTTGAAAACTCGATCCATCATGTCCATAAAGGCTGCAAGGGCGTTCGTCAACCCAAACGACATTACTACAAACTCGTAATGCCCGTAACGCGATCTAAAAGTTGTCTTAGGTATATCTGACTCCCTAATTCTCAACTGGTGATATCCAGAATGCATATCGATCTTCAAGAAAACTGAAGCTCTTTGGAGTTGATCAAACATGTCGTCTATTCTTGGGAGTGGATATTTGTTCTTAATCGTCACCTTGTTTAACTCTCGGTAGTCGATGCATAAGTGCATGGATCCATCCTTCTTCTTTACAAACAACATTGGGGCTCCCCACAGCGAAATACTAGGTCGAAGGAATCCAAGATCAAGCAACTCTTGCAACTGCACTTTCAATTTTTTGAGCTCAGCTGGAGCCATCCAGTATGGGGCTCTCGAGATTGGAACAGTTCCCGGCTCTGGTTCTATTGCAAAGTCCACGGCTCGGGGTGGAGGTAACCTGGTAAATCATATGGAAACACACTTTTAAAATCTCTAACCACCGGCACTGGGTCAATTGATACTTCAGATCCCTTCTCACTGGATATTGAAGCCAAGAATTCCCATGCTCCTCGAGACAACAACCTTTTCGCTTTCTCTGCACAGATAAGAACAGTACGATTCTCCGGCTTGCTGCCTCTAAATTTGAAACACGATCTAGATGGGTGATAACTCGCGGATGCGAATGGATTTATGACTGCGAATAAGATAAATACTTAGTAAAATACATAGAAAAACTTGTTAAAGTTCGCTCAAACTAGACATTTCTGCGAATATCCTTTACTTATAGTTTTCTGAGTAAGAAAAGATTAATTCTACAAAAATAGGATTATTTAACATGTATTATGTATAAAGTATAAAACAAAGTTCGCAACCCTATATTCCTTGCGAAAGCGAATTTCGAAGAACGATCAT
>JBBMEF010000004.1:3610359-3630654 GCA_037832685.1 Sicyos baderoa
CACCCTTAAGAACCCATTTTAGCCATGCCACTCCATTATTTTACCATTTAGACATTTTCCTAAATACTATCTCAAAAGTAGACATTTTGTAGGTTTTCCCGGGTACAAAAGTCACTTTGATCGGGTTCATTCCATTATGGGCCGACCGAAACACACTCAGAGCCCATTTTTCTGATGGAATAGAAAAGGAATTACTGAAAAAGAATAAGGATATTATCGTAATTACGAACCTCCATTTACCCTTTTTACTTCCCTCTACCTGACCCAATGAAATTTTTCCCGTTTCACCCATCGAAGACCCTCACCGCCGCAAAATTTTACCACTTCTCAACCGCCGCGAAATGGACCTCTTCACCGGCGACCACCGGATTACAAGCGCCGGCGACTTCCCACAGCATGTAGCTCCATTTCCCAATCCGACGGACCTCCTCTACGCCGGCTCATCCGCCGTATTTCCCCCGGCCGACATCATAGCCCACCTCACAAACCCTCCGCCGCCGCCGCAGAAGCTCCGTCCTATCCGTTGCAGCGGAAGGTCACCGTCGGGATCTCAGGCCGAAAACTTCTTTGACGGAGCTATAAGAAACTTCCACGCCGTTTCGTCGTCGCCCGAGGCTGGATTTTCTGGCGATCAGCTCTGTGTGGCTAATATTGATCCTTGCGAGTATTTCATCTCCTCGACGAAAGAAGTTAAGCCGGAAGTCAAGGATAATGGATGTATCGGCGATATCGTCGGAAACAATTATTTCTTGGCGGAAGAGACGAAGAACGGCGGTGCCGGTGCTGTTATTGCGGCGGGGAATTTGAGCCGGAGCCGTGAAGGACCACAATTGGATGACGATTCCTGGTGAGTTTGTACTCTGAACTGAATATCGCCTCATGAATTTGGGGTTTTCGTTTTTCAATTGAACTATTGAATTTTATTTACTTGGATTGTTATTATTATTTTTTATTCTGTTTGGAGTTGTTTGGTGATTGAAATTTGTTTAGAAAATGTTTAATTATTTCATGGTGGTAAACTCTGAATTCTTATGGAAAAGTGAGAAGATTAAAGTAAAAGCTTCCCTAGAAAGTGATCCTTATAGTATATGATAAAGAAATTGTCCTTTCAGTTTGGTGGTTTCCTTTGGCTCTCTTCATTCAGATTCTGTTTTTCTTTCTTTCAGTTCTCAAAAAACTGAATATAAAATTTTATTTCACCAGATTTTGAAGTAAAAATATGGACATTACTTTCAACCCTGAGGTCTCTCTCTCTTTTCCAAAAATATGATGGAAAAGTAAAAGATGAATCGTGTATCACTTTCAACATTTGAGGTTTGAAATAGGACAAATGGAGTTTCTTAGGAGAACCCATTTTTTTATTAAAGTGAGATGAAAAGAAAAAGTTATTAATAGGAGATTCCCAAAAGAAATTCCCAATTCCATTAATAAGAACAAGGAGTAGTTTTACAAAACCCCTTTAGAGAGTGCTTCAATTTGAAAGTAACAAAATGAAATGACAAAGTCAACAGAGCCATAAAATAATCTTCTTTTTCACTCCTTTTTTTAAAGTTACCATCACTAGCAATCATCATATTGTCCCAGAAAATACTAGCCCTACTTTTGAAGGAAAGAGGTTGTTCCAAGCAATGGATTTGCACAGAAGAGTTCAGAACTACCCAAAGCTTGTTCGAGACTTATGGTAATTAGGTGTTTCATTAAATAGATAATGGGGCAATCATTAGACACGAACCTAGGGTCTCCAAGGGGTGGTACGGTGGTCGAAGACTTGAGCTTTGATGGTGTGCTCCCCTCAAGGTCTCAGTTCGAAACTCACTTGTGACATTAATTTGTAGACACCTCTCGTGTCTCCATTCCTTTAATGTCTCCCAGTGCCTGACCTAGGGACGGACATGGTTACCCCAGGTATAGTGGAGAGAAGCTCTGATTTCCTGGTTTACAAAAAAAAAAAGACGCTAACCTAGGGCAGCAGTTGGAAAGAAGATGCAAGGGGAGGAAGAAACAACATACATTTACCTCCTTTATTTTGTGTTATATTTAAAATCTTGAACTGCAAGAATTAGATTTTTATTTTAGACCTGATAAGCTTTCGGTTCTTGAAAATCGAAATCTTTGGATTATTTTTGGTCCTGATGAAATGAAGCATTTTCTGATACTAGTATGGTTACTCATAGTTATTCTTTTTGTTGTGGTCACATGCTGATACTGTAACCATGGTTTGGGGATAGAGTGCACTGAACAAGAGTTCTCGTTCTGATATAGTGGTTTATTATCATTGCAGTAATTTGAGACTTGTGTGTATGGCATTGGAAGTCATTCCATTTTTAGAAATTGTTGCTTTTGTATTACTTTTTCCTAAAAAGGAAACAAAACTTTTCATCGACAATCTAGAAGTTATGTTACAAAATTCACAAGAACCTGACTTTTTGCATACTTTAGAAACTTTCTATATATTTCCCTCTTGCAACTAGAAACTGGTGTTAGATAGATACACACCCCTGATTTGTTCAAGTATTCAATAAGTCTGCTCCAAATTGAAGCTTTCATCTGATAATTGAGAACTGAGATTGGATCCCATTCAATCTTGGAAGCTTGACTAAACAATTTAGACCACCTTCCACTATTTCACTTTGACCAAAGTCTTCTCCATTCTATAGTAGCTAATTGTTTCCAAGTTTTCATTTTCCCTAATATTAGGACTTGACATATTTTTTACTCCTATGAGTCCTATCCAATGCTAAAAGTATCCTCTTTCCCCGAAAACTGAAATTCCTTCTCATTGCTGCTTGCTCTATTATTGAAAGCAAGTTTAATGCATGTTGTTCTACGGAATTCATACCTTCTTATTGATTAATATATTAAAAAAAAGAAGTTATATTTATCGTTCTACGGAATTCATACCTTCTTTTGTAACTATGATTTATCGTTTTTATTTACACATTGACATAATCTTTTGTAATGTTTTGATAGACCTTTTGTAGTTTTCAACCATCAGTGAAAATTTTCGTTTCCTATAAAAAGAAGAAGTTATATTAGGACCAAAACTAAGTAGAAAGCACAGCAATCAACACATATAGGAGTCGGACACGAAGATAGTTAGATAGTTATGCTCAATATCTAATGACTTGAACTCTTCTGAAATGAAATTATTTGATCACTTGTTTCCAGCTCAACTTCGGAAGGTGGTGATGGCATCGTAAGCACAAAAAGACCTTTAAATCACAAGAGAAAGAGAAGAACAAGATCACTCAAGCTTTTTGTGGAAAATTTGGTAACGAAGGTAATGGATAAACAGGAGCAGATGCATAGACAGTTGATAGATATGATAGAAAAGAAGGAGGAAGAGAGAATAGTCAGAGAAGAAGCTTGGAAGCAGATGGAGATTGAAAGAATGAGAAGGGATGAAGAGTTGCGAGCTCAAGAAACGTCTCGTAGTTTAGCAATTATTTCCTTGATCCAAAATTTGCTTGGCCATGACATTCAATTCTCTCAACGAGTTGAAAACCAATGTACAGAAGATGATGGAGGTGAAAGCAGCATTCAGAAAGAGCTAAAAAGTGATCCAAGTAGTAGGAGATGGCCTCAAGCTGAAGTTCAATCCTTGATATCACTTCGAACGTCCCTGGAATATAAATCTCGTGTTACAAGCTCGAAAGGATCTATATGGGAGGAGATATCAGTTGAGATGCATAAGTTGGGTTACAACCGTTCGGCAAAGAAGTGCAAAGAAAAATGGGAAAATATGAACAAATATTTCAAAAGGACGATTGGAACCGGAAAAGCTAGTATTGCAAATGGTAAGACTTGTCCATATTTTCAAGAATTGGATGTTCTATATAGGAATGGAGCTGCCTTTGATACTACAAATATTGAAAGTAAGTCCAAGACTGAAAGAAGTATTGACCCCTTTCATGAAGAGGCATTCATACAAAGAGAATAGGAATGGGAACTTGAAGGTGAAAGATGTTATAAAACAGGAGGCCTCGAACATGATACAATTTTAAAGAGATGTATGCACATTACAGATCCTTTTGGTCGATTTTCGCATTCAGGATTCGAACCCAGAGATGCTTCATACAAGAAAATGCCGACTTTCCCATTCAACATTAGCAGGAAATGACGACAGTAGATCGAGGAGACTCATGATTCTGACATTGAGGATGGTTGAAATTATTGTAAGTATATTAATGTAAGACTCATCTTTACTTTTCTTCTCATGGATTTGTTCAGATTCACGGCTTAAATTCGCAGGCTATTCAATCATTTAGTTTGTATTTGTTGATATTAATCCCCTCTACTTTCTGTAATTGAGATCATTCCTTGATATCAAATGTCAAAATGTTTTTTTTAGAAAAAAAATGTAAAATGATTCGGTGATTGGCTAATTAGATTTTCTGTGTGCGTGTGTGACATCGGATAAAATTTGAAAGGAGATAGATATGTTTAATATGGCTTAAGAATTGCTTATGTGATTTCATAAGACGTAATTAAGTTTATTTGCTTTTTGTAATTTGAGAAAAATTATTACTCCCATGAATTATTATTTGAACCACACATCTTATTAAGAACCATGATAAGGTGTATGCACATGAGAGTCAAATTCGATCCTCAAGCTGGTTTTTCTTTATAAAGATTTGAGTTGCAAAATATTTACTTTGAAGTACGGAGAAATATGTTTTTCTTCATACCATATTTGGGCCAGTTTTTTAGACTATTTTTATAGGACAAGTAAAAAGTTAATTTCTAAGTATGAGATTATTATAAATTAAATTTATAATTTTTAAAATTTTGAATAACCTTTTAATTATTAAGTCCATGTATGAAATTTTTTTAGAACGATCGATCTATGTTAGTTGAACTATCAAAAAGTATAATTTTATCAGATTCGTTTATTTTCTATTTATTAAAGGACCCTTTGTTAGTTCCTCTTTCCCCAATTTGTACTTAAAATTAATAATAATTAAGAATGTATTTATAAAAAAGAAATTAACGTCAGAACTTACTTTGTTTTTCCTGAGAATTATTAGGGGTGTTTATTTGTCGAATTTATGAAAGATTTGAAATGAGTATTTTCTATGTATTACTAAAAAAATTACATCTTTTTGTAACTATTCAAAATAACTATTTATTTTATCACTAAAAATAAGTCCACATTTCTAATAATTCATTTATAACCACTCAAAATGATTTCTCATTTTTAACTATTCATTTTTAATCATTAATTTCCAATTTCTTAAAGTAATTCATTTTTAACCACTTATTTATAATCATTATTTTTTAACTACTCATTTTAAATTTATATCCAAATAAATTATTAACTCTAATTCTTCTAAAAAAACACATTTAAACGAGATTTTGGCTACAACTCTGAAATTTTAATTACTCAAAATAATTCTTCATCTAAACACCTCCTCACCTCCTCAGTTATTCAAGATAATTCTTCACTCTACAATATGCATCCAAACACCTCCTTAGGGAGGATAGTTTGAAGATATTACTAAGTTGTAGATACCACTAAAATTATTGTTACTAAGTTATATATGATGTTATTAAAATAATTAAACCGTACTGTTGGTCATTCAATAACTTTTGTACTAAATTGTTAGGAGAAGAAAAATTAGAAGAACAAAAAAAAAAGAGACTTTATATGCATGTGTGTATATAAAAAGATTGAGAAGCTTATTTATTGAGTGACGTATAGAAAATATAAAATGTCAATATTTCAGTTAATAGCTATAAAATTTCACACTTCAATAATTCCATTGCATTCAATATCCAATAATTGAAACATTCTATTAAACTTCCATTTTCCAATAGATAATGAATTCCAATTAATTCATATCCCCTTTTAAAAAGTCCAGCTGCAAAAATTGGACTTTCTTAGCAAGATTTTGAATTCAAATAATATATGACACCGTTAAAAACGACACCGTTTTCATCCACCGCATACATTTTCCCGCCAACATATACTTTATAATTATTTGAATTGAGACAGCGCCAGGCACAGACCTGCCGAAGCTGCCACGTGTCAACTCCGAAGCTAAAACAAGGCTTTGCCCTTTTAAAACCCGCTTCGTCTTCTCCAATTCAAAAAACAAAAAAAAAACCCTAAAAATCCGTTAATTCAAATCTCTGCAGAATCAAATCTCGAGCTTTTTTTCATCCATGGCGAAAGTCATCAAGCCTTCTTCGCGCTACAGTTCGTACGACGTGCGGTCTTCCACTTCCTCCCATTTCTCCGACCCTTCTTCTTCCTATGAGTTCAACGCCAAATCTCCCATGGCGGCGAATTCGTCGTCTTCGCGTGCTATCGTTAAGAGCAGGGCGGCTGATCTGGCTAGAGTTAAGACGAAGCCGTCCGATCAGAATTTGACGGCGATGGTGAAGAAATTCATGGAGAGGCGATCTGGTTCGAAGCCGAAGGCGGTGAAGCAGGCGACGGGGTTGGTGATTCCGTCGGATTTGATTGCGGAGGATTTGAAGAAGACGGCGAGGAAGGGGACGAACTTCGGTGGGCTGCATAAGAAGCTGTTTGGGAAGGGGACAGTGGAGAGGAAGGAGAAGGAGGTGAAGGCGTTGACGGAGGTGAAGGCGTTGACGGAGGTGAAGGGGAATACGAGGACGTTGGCGATGGTGCTGAGGAGTGAAAGGGAGCTTTTGAGTTTGAATAAGGAGCAGGAGTTGGAGATCACTGAACTCAAATTGGTGCTGGAGGAGAAATACACAGAGGTTAGCTTTATGAAATCTTGATTTTACTTCACTGTTTTTTGATAGAATTGTCTTTTACTCTTTAGTTTTAGTTAACAAGAATAGATAATGACGTTCAAATGGAGCTAGGGTTTTAAGAGAGTTTATGTAGTGTTCTATTATAAAATATGCCCAAATACATAAAAGCTCATTTAGGAAAACATTAATTCAATCACCTATTTCGTCGAGATCCTCGCTTGGTGACCGGTTAGAAAGACTCTGACTAAGTAATCGTGGGGCATCAAAGAGTTCAACACATATCTCAACACTAGATTTTCATTATTAATTTTGGACATTTTGTAATCTGATTGGTTTTATGCTGAGGTTAGAATGTTCTCATGATTGGAATTCTGCATTTATATAGTTGGATTTCTTAGTTTTATGTTGTGATTAAAATCTAAATAGACAATTGTTTTGAAGATTTGTAATTGCAAGTAGTGAATTATGTGTAAGGTATACATGGTTTGTTGCTTATTATTGTTGTTATCAGATTGAGAAGTTGAAAGATTTGTGTCTGAAGCAAAGAGAAGAAATAAAATCACTGAAGAATGCAGTATTGTTCCCAGATGTTATGAACTCTCAGCTTCAAGACATCCTTGATAAGCAGGACTCTGAGTTGAAGCAAGCCAAACAAATCATCCCCACCCTACAAATGCAGGTCACTACTCTCACTGGCCAGCTTCATTCTCTCGCAGAGGACCTTGCCGAGGTATGAAAGAATGTAATATTATTTTCGATTCTGACACACATATGTGACTTATTATTTAACAAAAATTTGTAAGTATTACTAGTAAGACCTGTAATGTAGGAAACCTCTGATTGGCCGGTCACCTAGTCGCTTTGTTTAATTGAACTTCATGCTTTTAATAGTCGGCTGACCCGACTTAAAGGTTTTTCTTTCTTTGATATGAACTAGGCGATTGATTATGAAAATTGGAATTTCTATGAGATTGAGTATTTGTTGCAGCTAGGCGATTGATTCAACCAATGCACAATTGACATGTTATTTTTGGCAGGTGAAGGCCGATAAATATTCAGGAAAGGCTTGGTTACAAGGCAGTAGTTCTCCTCGCACACCAACATATGATCATGGAGATGCTTCTAACTCTTTGGTAAGCACGAAAGATATCCTTCGATCTCACGTCGACCTGTTTCGTGTTGATATGTATTAGTCCTGTTATGATTTGCCCTGTTGCTCAAATGTTTAAATTACTCCTGAGGATGAGAGTTCAGGAAGATAACTAGGAGGGCCCTTATTATTACTTTTTTCTTATAAGAAACATAAAAGGATATGATACAAGGAGGTTCCTTATTGAAATCATCTACGACTTTACTTTAGCAAAATACAGTCTACTTTTATCTACTAGATGCGAAATCGCTCATGCAACATTTATGTAAATCAGGAGTTCAGTGCCGATGATCCAACTTCTCCTGGCAGTCCAGATGACTTTTTGCTTAAGGATTTGAATCCTTGTCTAACACCCTACTATACAACTAAATCCAAGGTAAAACTGCATATATTTCTACTGTTAATTTCTCACACTCCAAGAGTTTTCATTCAGCAAACTAACCAAACAGAACTCATCATTCTACAGGAGTTCGAGGCCACGGGATACGATTCCCCGCGAGATGAAGCTTTATCACACAACAGAAATGAATCTGGATTGAAACCATGTTCCAGAAAATTGTCCAAGAGTTCTGATTGCAGACAGAATTCGAACAAAGCAAACACGACAAAAACAAACCGAAGATCCGATGAGGTGAAGTACACGTATGGAAAGGCGATGCATAAATTTTACTGAACCTCATTTTCATCAGGCTGATGCTTCTACATAAGTTTTGTACCTTGTCACCCACTGTCACTGTATGAACCGTAGTTTGGGTTGGATCTGATCCAACAACTGATCTTCTTTGTTCATTGGTTGGGGAAAGAATAGTCCATTTGAGCTTTAGGGGGAGAAATGCCATTGTGTACATGCTACATTTGAAATGCTCGTCCCCAAGGCGGTGGCACAGTGGTCGAAGATTTAGGTTTTGTGGGTATGCTCCCCTCAAGGTCCTAGGTTCGAGACTCACTTGTGAAACTATTCATTCGATGTCTCCAATACTTGGCCTAAGGATGAGCGTGGTTACTTTGTTTCAAAAAAGAAAAAATACATTTGAAATGCTCATCAATAATAGTAAATGGGTCTACTTCTTTTGAGAATGTTGCTGTTTTGCATTCAAGCTTAATCTCCACAGTTCCTTGATTAGTCTTTAGATTGTGTATTTCATATTCACAGTTGGGCCATTTCATATTCAGACTCATCTTTAATCTATAACAATTAGAAATCAATGTGTATATATTTACAAAAGTCAAATTTTTATGAAAAAAATTGCCTATAATTTTTTACCATAAGGTTTAATTTGGTACAAAATTTGAAGGATAGAGGTTAAATTGTTGTATGCTAAACATAAGTGATTAAATTACTAAATTGATGCCGATTAACTAAAACTATTCATTTAAAATAACAAAATTGATTTACTGACAACGTGCAATTTTTTTTTCCTGTACAAAAAAGTAAACGAGTGGGTATTATTGATACACTTGGCACAAATATTTAGTTTAGAGTTTTATAATTGTTTTCTAGAAATTAATTTTTCACTTGGCTATAAACCAAACAAATTAAAAGAACCTGTGAACGAAAATAAAAAGTAAACCTGAAGATTAATGAGAAAGCATCGAACATCATTTTATATGATAAAGAAATATAGTATAAAAATCTAAACAAATAAAGCTTCTACCAAAGAGTAAATGTTTATTCAAACAATAGTAATAACAAATAACCAAAAACCAAAAACTCTGATTATAAAAATTTTAAGAAGAAACCAACACCTATTATTTTTCCTTCTATGTTTAGAACATAAATACAGATCATGTACAGAAGACGAGCCCAGCAAAAGCCGACTTCGGTGAGGTAGACGAACAAACAACAAGAATTGCAATTTGAAGTGTTAAATCTATCAAAACTGGGCTTTTCTTTCCAGAAGTGAAGCACCGGGTGACATTATCATAGCAACCCCAAAACTCGATTAATTCTAAGTAAGGAGTGGCATTTTGTTACCAGTTGTGGAGTTGGGAAGTAATGCTTTTTACCACTGGGTGGTATTCAGTGTGCATATGCTTCTTTGCCTTTTCTGAACCTGGTTGCTCAAGCCACTCATTGTATATATCTTTCACCACTGGATTCTCTAAAGGATCTCTAATTAAAACCTGCAATGACGACACAAACAGCCCGACCAAGTTATATACATCGAAGATGAGGACTTTTTTAATCCAACAAAGGTGAGGTACATCGGCGTAAGGGCTAATTAAGCACATTAAGTTGTACAAAATAAAAGAATATTGGCCTACAAATGACTAACCAACTCAAATTGCTACAAAACCACCCTATTCTGGGAAAACTACTCGTAATAGATCATCCTACATGTCACAAAAACTAGCCGAATAGGTGACAGGGGTCGAATTGTTTTTTATTCAAAAAACCTCACTGCTAGCTTTCAGCCCGAACATATACGCTCAACCTGAACTGCTCCTAACCAACTCTTGGATTGGAACATTTATTTTCTGCCACTCCCAACTGGAGTGTTTACTATTGGTATGGGGGCCTGATAGTAGCTCGTCCATAACTTGCGTTCGGCCAGCTTATCGTCTCTATTTAGTCTGTTATTGTTTATTTCACTTTCTTTTCCAATTTTATCAAGATGGCTTTCATTGACAGCTTAAATGGGACTGACCCTTCACTTATGAGTTGATAAAAGAACATGATTGTTGGTTAGAGATTAGTGAACCACATATTTCGGCAACATTAGCCAACTTTTACGGACAAACAATATCAATGTAAAATCTTAACAAGAGCAAACAAAAGGTTCTATCAAAATATGCTCCAGATTGGGTATGTAAGAAATGAGCAATAAATCAGTCATGAATGTACTTACATTTTCCTGATAAGCAGCTTCTAATAATTCAATCAAATTCTTTGGAGATTGTCCAGGCTTGGGTTTAATTTGGCCCCCTCCATTTAGACAACCTATTTAAAAAATAATGACATTAAATATAGATCAATCTACCATTCATATAACTTAGCTTCGTCACATTTAAATTATTAAGCAGAAAATCACCTGAAGGACAAGCCATGATCTCTAGAAAATGGTAATCGCATTTTCCTGTTTTGATTTTTCTGACGACGTTTTGTAGATTTCGGAATCCATAGCACAGTGCAAACTTCAATAAGGTCTTCCCTTCCACCTATATTAAAAATGCATGGACAGACACGTGCAAAAGAAAACAATTCATTAACAGTGACTAGAAGGAGAGGAAACAAAAAAAATGATGATTGAAAAAAAATCATAAGTGATATGCCTCACAACTTCAACAATGGTTTAAACTTTTGAGAGTGGTCTACCGGTTCAAATCTAAATATGCATAGCTGGTCGAAGAATTTTTATCAATAGCTGTCAAGATTAAGCATCAACCTATATTCTTTAGAATTCAAGGACACAGATGTACAACCTATAGATAAGATCTTGTTCAAGTACGGTCGTAACACCAACCTAGATAACATCTATAGAGCTCGTCTACACATCCATGTGTAGAGGAGCTCTACTTTTTGCATAGGTGACACAATTGAGAGCCACAAAAAATTATTATATAAATGAAAATATCGTTTATAAATTTTTGTGGTACTCAATAATGCCACCTATGCAAAAAGTAGAACTCTTCTTGAGTTTTACTCTTCTAATAATACAGAATCATAATCATTAGAAGTAAGCCCAATCGGGCCTTGGGGATTTCCCCCAATTTCATAATATCAATGAAATGTTTCTATTTCAAAAAAAAAAATGCAGAATCATTAGAAAAACAATTACAGAGCACATGTGGAAATGAAAAAAAAGAAAGAAAAGGAAAACGCCATCTCTTGCTGTCTTGCAAAACTGGAGCTTAGGTTTTCATCACGCTCATAAAAAATCACTAAGGAATCATCTTAAAAGTTATGCTTAGACCCCTTGCCAGTAATGCTTGGTATCCTGGCAATACTCAATTACTGATATACCCCTCAATGCCTGTGGGTTTAATATGCAGAAAAAAAATTCAGAAATATATATATTAGCTTACCTCTAGCGTGAGCTCCTGAAAATCTGAATTTCTTCTAATGGATTTGAATTCCAAAGGGCCTTCAATTTCTTTTCCAAAGAGTACCTTCGCAGCATGTCTAAAAATTGTTTCTGCATAACCACCAGAACTTCCCTGAACTCCAAAAAGTTGCCCTTCTTCGTCGACATTTGTCAGCCTGCAGAAAGATAGCCAAGCATGACAACCTTAGATAAATTTACTGACTAAACTTCAAATGCGGGAAAGCTTAAGAAACTCATTTTTCCTTACATTCTATCCAAGGGGGACTCTTCTAGACTCTTAAAGTCGACCTCTTTCAACTGCAAGAGTTGACAAACAGAAAGAAGATTGTGAGAAACCAAGCTTAAATACATACTAACACAAAAATCACAACATGAGACAAAACAGAACCTGTATCAATTCTAAAACTTCACCAGATGTCAATACTGAATCTACTTCTGTAATTTTGTGGGCCTCATTTTCTCTAGTTATATTGGAGTCCAACTGAAAAACAAAGTCATCCCGAGCTGCCTCCAGTTTCTTATCATAACAAGGCATCACAGTAACATGGTACACATCATCTGATCTGTTAAATAAACATGAAGTATAGATTTAAAAAACAAAAACAGATGATCGAAATCTGAAGTATTCAAGTGCTACACTAAGGTGATTGCAAGACCTTCGACTTAGAATTGGAACAATAGCTTATAAACTTGGAACTTGGAAGAGCCGTATATTACTTTTCCATATTATATCCATCTCAGTAGTTGACCATATAAAATATAAAGGAAATATGGATATGAAATAATCGAAATAGTCTCTGCTTTTCATGTTGTTTTAAGTAAAGCCATTTTCTGCCACAACCATAACCATATTTTATAAAGCCCAAATATAACCACTTCGCTCCACGGTAAATAACTAAACTTCCCATACTGCCACAATTTCCAAACAGTTACATCAGAAAGATCAGGAATAGTGGAAATACAATATAATTACCTAATACCCAATTTTTGGCATATATGATGCTTGACTATTGATCCAATCATTTGCTGAGGACTCTTCACTGATGATATGTAAGGCAAAATGTAGGATCCATGTTGCTTCTCAGCATAGCATATCCATCCTGAAATTGGAAGAGATATATGAGTTTGAAAAGAAAAGAAAAGAAAGTCAACATGCAAAAAGGAGCTAAATTTACATTTCAACAAAAATATTGCGCTCCTAAATTTAAAAAACATTGATAGATTGTACACCCTTGCTCAAATTTCACCGGGATGAATATCCCTTATGGGGCTTACGACTTTACTTGAACATGATCTGTTCAAAAGGTTGCACAACCGTGCCTGTTCTTGAGTTCTAAGAAGAATATCCCACATGGGGATTTACAGTCTGTTAGTCCAGGAATTCAGATGAAGTTACCTTATCCAAAAATCCCAGGAATTCAAATGAAGTTACCTAATCCAAAACTACCAGGTATTCAAAGATTCCCTTTCTTCCTCTCAAAGATTAACAAATTATGGGCATTGGAAAATTCTTATTCCTCTAACGGTTTTAAATTTCAGAGAACTTGGCAAGTTTAAAATTATAACTCCCAAAACAACCCAAACCATTATATATAGGAGTAAAAAAAAATCCAAACCGACCAACTTACAACCCGACTTCATAGGAGAAAATGAAATATCTCTACTAAATAAACGCAACCATAAAAGAAAAGAGGACTTATCCTCAGACCTCAACTATACCAGATAATTTGGAGAAGTGTGAATTTTCACAATTATCATAAGTACAGTAGCTAAAAGACCAAGCATATACCTGGGCAAGCTGATGAGATCATAGGAACCAATGACTTGTATTTTTCTTCATTCTCTGACTGGCTTTGTCTATACCTTGCTATAAACTCATTACAAGCTTCCATTAAGCATAAATCTCTACTGCAACTTGTATCAAATATAGCTTTCACCCCCATGGACTTAAAAAATGTGGTGAGCTTCCTAAAAACCTGGGCAAAATCAAACACTTGATGTAGTTTGTTTCCTTAATAGATGTAAGCATTTCAAGCATCACAATGATATAAATACCACTTCAAAATTTACCACCTAGTCATATTATAAGATTTTCCTTATGGTCGTTGTCCTCTCAAAAAGAATGTATACATAAAACTCATTATAATCATGGGAAATGCAAAATATACATACAATAAAATTCAAATTATACCTTCAGCGGGGAGATACCAAAATGGACAGCAAGTGAAGCTCTAGATTGGGGAGATAATGAGACAATTACAACCTTTCCTTTATCTATGTTGGAAAGAAATTCATCCAAACTTTGCTTCTCCAGCATGACCGTCTCTGCTGATGTTACACAACCACTACAAGTATGCATAAATTAAGTCTATTACACTCTATGGCAAGGGAAAAATGAGAAATACAAGTATAATCAAACAGCAATAATTTTTATTTTTTTTTATAGAAAACGATACTTTTTATTGATAGTATGAAAGAGTATTCAACTATATTCAACTAGATATTCCAACTCAATACTATGAAATTAGGGAGTTACCAAATTAAGTTTCGCTTTTGACAAAGAATGAGATAAGTGGTTTATAAGAAATTAACATCTGTTCAAATACTTCACCTTGTATCCAAAACGTTTCACAAGTTCCTTCCATTTTATCATCCAAATACAGAGAGTAGAAGGGACTAGGGAGAAAAACATATAAAAACCAAAATAATAATAAAAAAATTCCTTTGATGTTTTGACCAACCAGTTAAATCCTTGAGACAGAAAAAAAAAAAAGTTCACAATAGTGATTGTTAAACATAACAATTACCTGCACGCTAAGCAATCCTTGAGTGAAATCTTAACTGGATCTCCTTTCAATTGCGTCCTAGAAGTCGAAACCTAGATAATATACGCATAAATGAGAGAAAAATCAATAAACAGAAAATTTATGGAAAAACCACTCAGTTTTTTTTATATATATTTGTCCGGGCCAGATTTCGCACACCTCGACTAATGTCACGGAACATACGGCCTAAACCTACTTTGGATGCCAAGGAAACTCTAGAAAATTAATTCCTAGGTAGGTGATCACCATGGATTGAACACACCCCCTTATGCACTCTAAGGCCCTCTTTGACCAATTGAGCCACGTCATGATGGTTAAAACCACTCAGTTCAAATTCATAATGATTACTTTAAGTAGATAAGAAATCAAAACCAAAGTGGTTCAATGATCCGCAAATCGAAAAAGTACCTCAACTTTATCCGGCTTGGTGGTCGTGGCTTTAAGCCCCTTGAGAGAAACTATGCAAGCCTGAGATGGCGCTATGTAATCATTCAGATCCCCTATCCTCAACGTTGCCGAGAATTTCTCAGACATCTCCTGATTACGCAATTCAAAATCAACAATTAACCAAATGAATATAGAAAAACGAGAATTAGGGTTTCAAAGCGCGCGATCACCTAAAAAACGAGAAGCGAGATAGATATAAAGAACAAATTGAAACCGATACATTAGAATCAGAGTCGGCGACTTTACCAGAAACTCGGAACGGCGTAATCAACGGAAGCTGATAGTAAGGATCCCAAGCAGGGCGATACAAGAAGGGTTTTGGATGTGACGGACAACGGCGGAGCACCGGTTAGGGTATAAAAGGGTCACGGCGGCGGCGATGAAAAGGAAGAGAAAAAAGAAGTAGCAGAAACGGAACGGCGGCGGAACCCAAAGTCGCTTTAACGACGAGGAGCTGTGCGGCGTCGCAGCCTAAAGCTCCAGAATTAGCGGAGAATCTTATTTACACCCTACTTCTGTAATGTCTGAATGTGGAAACTTTAGACCTCCTTAAATCTCAATTAAAAAAATAATACAGTCGATGGGTATCAATAAAAATATGTAATACATATTGTATTAATGATTACTCAATTTATAACACCGTATTAAATTGGCTCATCAACTAGGATTTCCCCTAAATTAATCAAAAAAAAAATATATTAAAAGAAATGTTAAAATATTATTTTGGTCCCTCAACTATCATCAAAGTTCTATTTTGGTCTTTATTAACACATCATCTGTTAACAAACGAAAGTTAGAAGGATGGAAAGTGAGGGACTGTTTTACACTTTCTATAAAGTTAATGAATAAATCTGGACTCTTGAAAGTCTAGGGACTAAAATAAAATTTTGATGAAAGTTGAAAGATCAAAATGGTATTTTAACCTAAAAGAAAAGTTAAATGAGGGTTTATAATGGTTTTTTTCTTCTTCTATTTTATTATTATGATTAATGGTAGTTACCAACTTGCAAATTGATATTAAAAGAGATCAGGCTAATTAACTATTCATTTGAAATTGATACTTCACATAATATAACTTTTATGAATTTTTTCATTTTATAATTCAACTACAATTTAGGATAAGGTATTCGTTTGATAACATCTTTATTATTAAATCCTACCCTAAAACTCGGCTTCTCTCGACGGACAAAAAAAAATGTATGTTTTACTTTATATTAAAATATATTAATTAGGTATCGAATGGGTCATTGACATAATAATTTCATTATTTAATTATAAACCAATTAAACATGAATATTATAGGTTTGATCTCGAAAATTAGTATTTGTTCTCCTATCGATATATACTCAAAATAAATGAAAATCTAAACACATTTTGACAAAATTATCAATTTTTGTTCTCCCTTGTGTGTCAATATTTTAATCATAATATTTTTTGAAAAATTGTACTAAATAGATTACTTTCACAAAATCATTATAAAAATAGTTATTTGTCTACATTAATCATTAATACGTTTGAATATTAATTATAAATACGTATTAATACTCATGTATATCTTATTATAAATACATATTAATATTCATTAATACCGTATTATAAAAAAATATGTGACAAAACTTATTAATATCGATAGCTATATTTTTATTATAAAAAAATCAATAACTATATTGGTTAATTTTGTTTAAAGTGACTATATCTTAATTATTTTTTAGATTTGATTAATTTACAGTTTTTTAGAAATAAAAGTATATTAAATTTTACTGTTTTTTTAACTAAATGTTACTGTTTTTACTTCTTTTATTTTTTGTAATTTTATTTTATTTTTAATTAACCGACAGTTTGAAAACATTAAAAGTTATTGTTATGTATGTTTATAATAAATACTAATAATTATTTTTTTATACGTTTATAATAAATTATAAAATATATATTATATGTGAAAATTATGGTGTTTTTTTTTATCCAATAATTTTGATGAAGATTTGAAGCCCAGTTTAATAATTATTTTGTTTTTAATTTTCTATTTTTATTTTTCAAATTTTAGAAACAAGGTTGTTTGATAATTCATTTGAGTTTTTAGTTTATAAAATTTTAAAAACTTTTTTAAAGGGCTTAATGAATATGTAAAACGAAAAAAAAAACTTTTAAAAACACAATTTTATTTAAAAGAGGGTCACCCATTTAGGAAAACAATTAGGGCATGTTTGGCTTTGAGAGGATGGGTTGGGTTGAGTTGAGTTGGGATGGGTTGGGTTGAGTTGGGATGGGAAGAGAAGATAAGTGAAATAAATTTATGTTTAGGGGAAGGAAAGAAAAAATAAAGTTATGTTTGATGCGATGGAAAGAGAATGATTGAAGTTTTTATTTAAATAAAAAAATGGATATTTAATAGTTTTTTAATAATAAAATTATGTTTGATGCGATGGAGGGTGAATTGTTGAAGTTTTTATTTAAATAAAAAAATAAATATTGAGTAGTTTTTTAATATTTTAATATTTAAATAAAAATGTGGGACCCACGTGTGGAGTTGGGAAGGAGTTGGATGGACTTATGAAAGTTCATGGGGCAAACATGGAATAGAAGCAAAGCCAAGCCAACTCCACCCTTTGTCCATGGGGCAAACATGCCCTAAGGATTCACTACAAATTCACTGCCATTTTCCAATACATTTTCTCTCCCTCGAATTCGTTTCACTGGTAAGTGTTTAGATCACTCGATTAGATTACTTATTTCGATTTTTGGTTTGATTTTTGATTTGTTTGAATTTTGTGTTTTTTTTATGATTATGTTGTTATTTTTCTGTGTTTTTTGTGTGAATATTGATGAATTTATGTGTTTCTTTTAATGAATTTTGTTTGTGATTTTGATGTTAACAAATAATAAATATTTTGCCCAAAAAAACAACAAAAAGCAAAGGAACATGTTTTACTCAAAAACCCAAACGGCAGAAGAGTGTTTAACATAAATCGATAGGCAATGTTCTGCCGAAAACAACTAACAGTGTGCATAAATCATAAATCATTAAAAATGTACAGTTGGGGAAATTACATTGTATTTGCGCAATGTACAGTTGCATGGGGAAATTACATTGCGATTGTGATGTTAACAAATAATAAATATTCTGCCCAAAAAATAACAGAAACGAGGGAACAGGCTTTACCCAAAAACTCAAACGACAGAACAGTGTTGACATAAATCGATAGACAATGTTGGGCAGAAAACAACTAACAGAGTGCATACTGTGTTGTTGCGTGTGGAAATTACATTTGTATTTGCCCAATTTTAATTAAAAATTTATTATTGCCTTTACATCAATGTGATTGTGAGATGTTTTGGGTTTTAAATGCTCGATTTTTGTTTTGAAGCAAATGCCTCCATATCCTATATGTACACATAAATATATATATTCGTTACAGGTTGTGCCGTTCATAATTTCATTAAACTACGATTTCTTTATCAAATTTATTCAAGAATTCGTGATTGGTGAAGAATAAACTATGGAACATGAAAATGATGTTTCACAAACTCCTATTGAAGTAGACGTGCCTCAAAATCAATTGAAGTATATGTCTCAAGTGAGAGATCGAATTGGTGATCAACTTTGGATGACAACTCAAATTGATTGTTCTTTATATTAATTGTACATTTTCATCCTATGAACTTGTTATTAAACACTTTGAACAATTTTATTCGTTACTTTGGATCAGCATGGGGAATTCGATGCAGACGTGGTCGTAACAAATTTCAAGCGTTTTTTGAAGGTTTTACAACGAAGGTTGGCGTAGAAGACAGGCCTGTGTTAGTGATTTTGTACGTACTACAGTTGAGTTTACAAAATTTTCCCATTTGGGTGATTAGAGTATGAATACCCGCCCCCCAAATTTAACTTGTATTTCAAGAATCACATTGTGTATGAAAAAATGTCTTACGTCCAAAAATTAAGAGACTTCATTGGCGAGTCAGCACTGTAAAGATATAGTGAATATTTATATTATTATTCTAGAATGTTCTATTAGGTTAGATCTAATGGGTAAATAATGTATTATTTTAATTATGTATTTTCCCCTAGATTTAGCACCCCACCGCTAAATCAACTTCTTTCCAGCATCACCACCATTAAATTGGATCGATCCAATTTTTTGTTGTGGCAAAACCTAGCTTTACCTATTTTGAGAGCCTACAGATTGTTAGGGCATTTGAATGGGGAGGAACAATGTCCTCCAAAAATTTATTCCACAGCTGCAGGTCCAAGGGAACCCACAGCCGCAGGTGGTCTGACACGAGGACCTTTTGTCCAGTCAACATATGACGTGGGCGCTTCATCGGAGGTCACACCGACCTCCTCAGCGGATCTGGCAGGCCACGTGGGCGCTGCAACAGATCGGATTGGTGCAAATCGCACAGGTGTCAGCGCAGGCAGCACCGGATTGGTTGGCGCAGAAGACGTCAGCGCTGCAGGACTGGCAGGCAGTGGAGGATTGGCTGGCGCAGGCGGCGCTGGTCTGGTTAGCGCAGAAGCTGTCAGTGTCGGCGCGGGCGGCGCAGAAGGAGTTGCGGCTGGCGGCGTGTTGGGCAGCGGGCGCGTCAGGGCTGACGTGGCGTCAGGCAACTTGCTGCAACAGGGGGCCCATGGGCACACAGTGGGCCCCACAGGTCAATTTTTTGATTTTTCCCAATTTTCTTCAAATGTGTTTGAAAATTTAGGCAATTTTCCAGCAACCTCTCTTCCTTTGTACGATGCACATGAGCCATGGGTGGGTGTAGATCAACTATTGTTAGGTTGGTTGTATAATTCCATGACACAGGAAGTTGCCACACAAGTAATGGGATGTAGGACTGCGTGTGAGCTGTGGACTACTATACGAGACCTTTTTGGTGCTCAGTCTCGAGCAGAGGAGGATTATCTCCGTCAAACCTTTCAACAGTGCCAGAAAGGCTCACAGAAAATGGGTGATTACCTACGGGTCATGAAGTCGCATGCTGATAAACTGGAACTCGCCGGAAGCCCAGTCTTTGTTCAATCGCTAATTTCTCAGGTACTTTTGGGGCTTGATGAAGAGTATAATGCAGTGGTAGCAAATGCACAAGGTCGAGCTGATCT
>JBBMEF010000004.1:3630754-3651307 GCA_037832685.1 Sicyos baderoa
TCATAATTTTATTTTTAAATTTTCAATATCATATTTAGGTTTATTATTTCAATTTAGGCAGTTGATAATTTTTAGGAGTTTCTCTCTCATGTTAGTTAAATCAAAATGTTTATTTGCAATTAAGTAGGAAATAAATAATCAAGTTAGATGGGTATTTTGGTCTTTTGTATTTAAATGACAAATGAAATAAATAGATGGCAGACATGCGTTTAAATAGTTCTGTTTTTAGACATTTCCCTAATTAATTTATAAAAAGTAGCCATTTTCCTAGTTTGCCCTTTTTTTTTAGTACAAATAGGGGGAGGAATATTAGAATACCGACTCTTCAAGGATTCGAACCAGTGACGTTGGTGCTGAACTGGTTTACAACCAAACAAAAAAACTACTGCGCTGCTGACCTTTCCAGTAGGGGTGCACAAAAACCCGACAACCCGAAAAATCCGAACCAACCCAACCCAATTTTTAGGGATTGGGTTGAATACATAAATGGGTTGGGTTCAAAATATGAAATTTTCATGGGTTGGGTTGGGTCAAGGGTTGACCTAAAATCAACTCAACCCAACCCGACCAACCCGAATTTATCATTTAGTTTAAAAAATATATATTTTTACCTATAACATAATTATTATATTATTTAATTATTTATATTATATGTATATGTATATGTATATTTATTTTATTTTATTATTATTATTATTATTATTATATTTTTTATTTTTTAACATTTTTTAAACTTTCAACCTATTGATGAGGTTTCGAAGTTAAGTAAGTTTGAGTTTCGCATTTGCAATAAGAATCTACTTATGTTAATGTTCCTTTTACGTTTATAGGAATCGAAAAAGGGACGTTAGATGCAAATCTATGAACTCGATAACCCAACCCAACCCGAAAATAAAGGGTTGGGTTGGGTTGGGTTGTGTTTTTAATTGGATTGAGTTGTGTTGGAGAATTGACCAACCCAAATTTTTGGGTTGGGTTAAAAATCACCTCAACCCAACCCAACCCAACCCATGTTCACTCCTACTTTCGAGTGTAAATATTAGCAAAAACTAAGAATAGTCACTATGGTGATATTGTGATAAAAAGAAATTTAAAAAAAGGCAAAGTGATGGTTGGCATGTAGTGCAATTTCCATATGAAATTATGACAATTTTAGTGATCATAGTCATTGATATTGATGATCATAGGATGTGCATAGTTTAAAAGAGAAGAGCGCATCTAATACAATTTTCATACGAGTATATCCAAGATTGACATAAGAATTCCCATGTTAGAAAATGGAAATTCTTGGGGAAGTGCATGAGTCCTACATAGGCTTCCCATTATTCTTCAAATCAATCTTCTTGAGCAGAAGGTCCCCTTTTGCAGTCATAGAAATAGAGCATAAGAACAATCCACATGACAACATTCCCCACACAGTTCAAGCTCACAAACACCACATTCCCAATAATCCCACAACTACCCTCATCCCACATATGGGAGCCACAAAAACAGCTTCAAAACAAAGAACACCATCATCATCCTAAACCCAACCTTTGTGCCACCTCTACTCAGATATGATGCCACCCCGATTGCTATGTAGCCGCGGTTCTTATCCAGGATCGAGATAACGGTTCCCATGTTCCAAACAGCACTCCACTCTATATACTTCGCCAACAAAGGGGGAGATTGAACAAGATTGTGATGAACATGAATTTTGGATTACCAAACAGGATTTTCAAAGCTTCTTTGAATGAAGCTGACAAACCCAGTTTGGGTTTTTCCAGAATCTGGTGTCGTTCCATCATCAATCTCGTGTGCTCACATCTCTTGGATTATTCATATAAATTAGAAACTCCAAGTCTTCAAACACAGAAAAGTCGGTCAACTCGTTAGTTTAAGTCAAAATTGGTGTCTTCAACTTTCTCTCTCTCTCATTATTTAATTTAGGGGCCGATCATTAGATTTTGAAGTCCAAGAAAGAAACTACATTTATTTGGAAATATGAAATCTTTCTTCGTAGATGGAAGGTTGCAAAATTATTTATTTTATATTAAACTAATGTAATCATGCTGTATTAATTAATATATATCTTATATATTATATGATTGAAAATTAAAAAAAGTTTAATGTGATATTTGATAAAATTATATAGAGATTTTTGCATTTATAGACTATATATGAAGAGTATTTGCAAATATATATGATTAGAAAAATATTAGTAAATCTAGATTTTCTTTTATTACATTATAAATTCTACAAATAATCAATTACAAAAATACCCTCAAATAGTTGATTTTTAATTTCGTAGGAAAAATCAAAAAAGGGAAATCGTCTCACATTCCAATCAATGAATTAACTATACCACATTCCATACTCATTAAATTAGTGTGCATTTATTACAAACATTAAAGACAATATTTTAAGAAGAAAAAAATCGCCAATCATTTATTTTCTTATGAATTTTTCCTCATTTGGTCTTATTCTTGATTTCTCTAGAAAAAACTCTGTGGTTGCACAATCTCAACGAAATTTCAACGTTCTTGCAATTGACGATCGAAATCGGAAACACGACGAAAGAAAAATTGAAGGTCATGATACGGTAGGTTTATAGCTAGGTTTAGTTTTTAGGGTTTTTTAAATACATCATTTGTTGTACGATAGTGGAGAGTGAGGCACTAGTAGAAATCGTGAAAACGATGACCGACATCGACGGTCATCGTTTTAAAATTATGACCGGCGGTGAACCATCATCATTGACAAAGTCATCGATGATGATCGATGACTGGCATCTGGCCGACGGTCACGGATGTTAAACGATGACTCGCAATGACGACGGTCATTGAAGATGATCGATGACAAACACGTTGTCGGTCATCGATGACTCGCGCGAAGCATCGATGACCGACAGCCCGTCATGGATGACTTGTCTTCGATGATCGGCTGCCGGTCATTGATGAATGTCTTCGATGACTCGCGCGTGTCATCAATGACAGTCTTCGATGACTAGCTGCCGGTCATCGATGACAATAGACAATTTTTTTAAAAAAATAGCCTATGTGGGGTCATAATTAGAATATTCTATTTGTTTTTGTGGTCCCCGGATCCGGTTTTGTTTCAAATTAGAATATTATATTTTAGGTCAGTCATCTTTGTGCGAAATCCAGGTAGATGTGGGTCTAGGGTAGCCTGCCCAAGTCCAGGTCCACAAGCCTAAATGACTCGGAATGGTGTCACTGAATCATAGTGGTGCGAGACCTCGGACAATTTCTCTTGACGCAATTGAATTTTATTTTTTATGCGATTGAAATTTTTCCCACAAAATTTTTATAGAGATGTTTGAGGTAAAGAGAATGAAAATAAATATGAAGGCATGCCAAAACAATAAAAAATGAAGAAATAATTCTCTTATTTACGTTTGAGTTAACTTTTTTCCACAAAATTATCGAGAAGGGTGTTTGAGGCACGAATGAAAATAATTATGAAGTAATAATTCTCTTATCCATGTTTGGATCACCAAAAATCATTGCCACGTAATGATGTTCAACTACGGATTATTTTCTTAATAATCACTATTTATTCTTCCTATGACCATTTTATTCTCTTCAAAATTATTTCATTTACCCTAAATACAAACACAACCATTTTCTCTCATTTTCCATCTATTTTTTTTTTTTTTATCATTTTCATAGTTATTCTCGTTCAATTTGACCTAAAAATTTTATCAAAAAAAAAAAACTTGGACCTAACATCCCTAACGTGTTTGAGATTTGGTGTTGAAGAGATAAGAGAAAAGGGAAAGTTTGTTTTTAGTATACGAGTCTCTCCCAAACTACTCCTTAACCTCTCTTTCGATATCATATTAAATATCACATCAAATATATTTTTTTTCCTTAATTTTCAACCATATAATATATAATAAAATATATTTGATTAAATATCACATTAAACTTTTTTAAATTTTCAACCATACAATATTTCAAACCCTAAACTCTTATTTCCTGCCAAACCTCTCTTATTTTCTGCCAGTAGTGAAAAACTGAAGGAAAAAATAATGGCCTGTCTTGCATTTTTTTTTATAATGGCGTGTCCATGTCCATATTTTTTAGCCTTGGTACTGACGTAAGAGTTTTAAGGGATCTTCATCGCTGTTCAGCCATTTACACTCATATTTATAATTTCAGACCACCGTTATTTCATATTTGCAGTTGCCTTCCTCCCACCAAATTAACTCGTATGGAGGTATCTCGTATTTCTTTTACAATAGTTTTCTTTTTTTTATATCTATTTTTCTCATTTTTATTTTTCAGGCTTTTTTGGTTTTCCTGATTTGTTCTTTCTTCCTTCCTACGGTGACGGATCATCCCAACTCCCTCCCCTTCTCCTCCAACTTCCAACAACCTATATTCTAGTTCAGTCACTATACTCGCGATCCTGTTCTTCGGTATCTTAGCACCAGGATCGTTTGCTAAGTTTTTCATACCACAGTTGAAATTGTATCTCACATTCATCCCTGCTTTCGTATTCGTGTATCTGTATACCTTTCGGAACCATCGTCGTACTATGTTCTTATTATACCAATATTCTCAGAATAGTGATTCAATATTCTCAGAATAGTGATTGGGTGGGCGGAGGATAAATATCCAAACCTACTATACTCCATCGGGATCATTATTTCTGGGGATCATTATTTCTGGGGATTTTTGGGGTTACTGCCCTATTCATACTCTATTCAGGTACTTATATAGTTTTTATTCATTTTTGTTTGTCTTTTTAATTCATTTTAACAGTATTATTATTTTTTCATTCAGTTTTTCACTACTGCAGAAAATAAGAAAGGTTGGGCAGAAAATAAGAGTTTAGAGTTTGGGGTTTTAGGGTTTAGGGTTTGGGGTTTGAAATATTTTATATTATTGAGTTATTTTGATTTTGGCAAAATAAAAATCTAAAATATTTATTAATAAACAAACATATATTTTTTTTCATCATTATTATTTTTCTAGTATCCATCAAATAAAGTAAATTGTGTAATATATTAATAGTGTATATTTATGATTAAAATTTCGAGTATATTTATGTATATTTATCTCACCTTCATCCTACTTTATATTTATTTGTATTGTTTATTGATTATTTGACAATAATTTTACTATAAAATACAATTAGATATAATTGTATAGCAGATAAATTAAACGAACTAAACAATCCAAATAGCAAGTCTTCAAAAGAAAAATCAAGATAGAAGTGTTATGGTATTAAAGAAACATACAAAATTTGATATTAAAAGACAGTGCAAGTCCCATGAATAAATATAGTATTAATAATCGAAGGGTCTGTGACAATTTAATGCTCGAAATTAATTTATTTTTTTAATACATTTTTGCCCCTACATGCATTTAATGCTTGATTTTCGATTTTGTAATATGATTATTAATTTATTCACTCCATTCATAGACATTCATTTTATAAATGTCAACTCTATTTATTATTTGCAAATTTATCTCTCTCATTTATTTTGTTCAATTTTACGTTTCATGTTCCTCCTCCATCTAACAATCCGTCATTTCTATTTCTTGTCTGAATTTCGTGCTCTCTTCGCTCTTCTCGGTCGCCTCCGGAATCCGTCGATCCATCGGTTTTGGCAGAACGGTATATTCTGTCTATTTCAGTTTATTTATATCCATTTCATTTCGTTGTCCCTTATTGTTTTATCATTATCAGAAGGTTACTCTTCGTTACCCGTGTATCGTCTCCCGAGATGTCTCAGATTGTTCAATATGATATGATTGATTTCATGTTCTGTCATTTATGTACATTTTTTAACTTTATATTCAACTATGTTGCATGTCATATGTAGAAAACCACTTTTCAATCTACTTAGTCATGTTTCTATATTATCTTATGTTATGTTTCCTTCACAGAATGACGACACTGTCTAATTTTAAATATACCATATCATTTAATATCTTGCAACCACTATACTATTTGGCTTCGACTTTGAGGTATATACAGTGTAATATCAACATTATCATTTTGTCTGCTCGTATGTTTATTGTTATACTTTATTAAATGTAGACTTTTGAGGCTACGAGTACTGAAAATAATGTAGAGGAAAATGTAGCAGAGACCAGTGATGAGGACAAGCATTGTCAATCTGTGAAGGAAAATGAACATACCATAATATGGAAACATGACTAAGTAGGAAGAAATGTTCTACATATGACATGCAACACACTGGAATATAAATAAAAAAATGTATATCAATGACAGAACATGAATTGATCAAACCATATTGAACAATCTAAGACATCTCGAAGGACGATTAGTGGGGAATGAACAGTAACCTTCAGATGACGATACAACAGAAAGGAACACCAAAATGAAAAAAAAAAAAAAAAAAAAAAAAACATAGGAGAACGGGAGTTTTGTGTAGAAAAAGACTGAAATTGATGGAATATACAGTCTTGTCAAAATGGATTGATCGACGAATTTTCGTGGAGACCGAGAAGAGAAAAGATAGAACGAAATCCAGAGAAGAATCAGAAATGTCGGATTGGAGGAAGGAGGAGAATGCATGAAACTTAAAAGGAAAATAATAAAGAAAAGAGACAAATTTACAATTAAAATGGTTGACATTTAAAAAATGAAAATGTTTTAATCGAGGAAAGGTATTAATAATGGTATAGAAAATTTGAAACTCTTACATACAAGATTTAAGAAGACGAAGACAAAAAAAACTTATCTTAATCGTCTTCCTACGATTCAATTTTGTTCAAGAAAATCGCTCCAAAATTTCGGTAATAGCTATGGAATATGGACGGTTTTCAACTTTTCCCCATAAAATGAAACTACTAAATGGAGGGTCAAATGTGTAAATGTGCTATTTTCATTAATTTAAATTAATTAAAAAGAATTACTATTGCAAATACTTTCATAAATGTCTATTGTTGCAATCAGTGCAATAAGTTTTCTAATTTGGTCTAGTTATGCTAATCTCTCATTAATTTATCTAAAAATTATAGTATTTATAATTATTTTCTAGATTTCATCAATTTTTTAAGTTTCTATAAATAAAGTCATTTTTTCATATAACGTGATATTTTTTTAGAAGAAAGTCACTTTTTAGAGCTCAGATGGTTCTTACTCATTAATTTAAAAATAAATATAATTTAAATCACAACTTCGCTTTTATAGTTTGAGGCTTGAGCCTTAAATTCAATTCGGCTCCATTTACAAAAACAACAATTTTGATCTTCTAGTCTTTAGAGAAAATGAAAATGGAACATTATATTAGAAGATCCAAATCAAGTTTACGTAAAAATTAAAATAAATTAGATAAGTTTCTTCTCTAATTTAATATTTTCATCTTATCTCTTCGTTTCAAATGTACAAACTTGCCTCATCTTTTGTACACAACAGCCCATTAAGAAAAAGGTGATTTAAAACAGTAACTTAATAATTGTTAAAGACATCGCTAGAACTATTTTTATTGACAATTGAACTATCTAATTTGGATTAAACTTCAAATATCATTTTGAATGTTATTAATTTGGACTTGTTTTTTAAATCAATAGATTGTAAGAGTGAAAAATTGATGCCTCCTTTTATCTAAAGTATATGATTTAACGGTTATTTTTTAGTTGGTCATTTTTTTTCCAATTTATATGATAACTTAACTGTGTTTTATTAGTCTCTACAAAGTTGAATAAGAAATGAGAGGAAACAAGTACTTATGTTCTAAATTGGAAATTAAACTCATATTATAGATTAAATTGAAAAACCTGTAACAGCCCGACCCATCGCTAGCCAAGATATTATCCACTTTGGCCTACTGGCCTCACGCGTATGCTTCTCCCTCTATGAGGAAAACGCGTCTTGCTAGGGAAAGGTGTCCACACCCCTTATAAGAAGTGCTTCGTTCCCATTCTCGACCGATATGGGATTTCCCCTATGGATTTCCACCTCCCCTTAGAGGTCCAGCGTCCCGATGGACCTGGCACACCGACTCGATGCCTGACTCTGATACCATATGTAACAGCCCGATGCATCGCTAGCCAAGATATTGTCCGCTTTGGCCCACTGGACCCATGTACCTTTCCCTAGTAAAACGCGTTTTCCCCATAGGGAGAGAAGCAAACCCGTGAACGCAGTGGGCCAAAGCGAACAATATCTTGACTAACGATGTGTCGGGCTGTTACAAAACCTAAATTCAAACTATCACACCATGAGATCAAGTCAATATATTAACCAATGTACACCTTTTTAAATTTATATTTCTTCTCTAAAAGTTGAAGAAATTGTAAATGAAAAGAATATTTTCCATGATTTATTTCATTGGGCCAACTGGCATGTAAATACACTTTTACTTTGAGGAACAATACACTTGAAGTAGAGGAGTACAACTCATAAAACTAAATTAACAAAGTAACTGCAACCTAACAGACCAACTAATACTATTCCACATTATCCGCCCTCAAACGAAGTAGCTAAGCAGCCATGAGTTTGGATGTTAAGTGGAGAATTCGATCTACTGAAAGAGGTTTTGTAAACAGGTCTGCAGGTTGTTCAGAAGAAGAGATATGTTGAAGTCGTAAATCCTTGGCTACAACTTTTTCTCGAACAAAATGAAAGTCGACTTCGATGTGCTTAGTTCTGCCATGGAACACAGGGTTACGAGCCATTTGTAATGTGGAGAGATTGTCACACACAAGAAGAGGAGCCCTTGGTAAGAAGATACATAGATCATTAAGAATGTGCCGAATCCAAGAAATTTCAGCTGTAGCAGCAGCTAAGGCTCGATATTCAACTGGAGCTTCGTGAAACAGTGGTTTGTTTCTTAGAAATCCAAGACACCGGATTTGCTCCTAAGAACACAACATACCCTGTTACCGATCAACGATCAGAGCAATCTCCAGCCCAATCAGAATCAGAGTAGGCCACGAGATTCAACACACCTTTCCTAAACTGAAGACCATTGTCTAAAGTTCCCTGAACATAACGAAAAATTCGTTTTACAGCAGTGAGTTGAAGTTGTGTTGGTTGATGCATAAACTGTGATACACGCCCAACAGCAAAGGACAAATCTGGTCGTGTAAAGGTGAGATAGTGCAAGGCACCTACCATGGATCATAAGCTTTTGCATCTTCATCGTTACAGGGAGGAGAGTCATCATGTAAGGAGGTGGAAGCACAAGGAGTCACACAAGGTTTTACCGCTGCTAGGCCAAAGCGAGACAAGATGTCCCTTGCGTACTTGGTTTGATTTACAGACAGACCAAGATTATTACGTTTTACTTCCAGACCAAGAAAATATGTCAGCTCTCCAAGATCTGTCATGTCAAAACAACATCTGAGCTTTTCAACTAATGTATTAATGTAGGAAGTGTCATTTTTTGTGACAACTATATCATCCACATAGACCAATAGGTAAGTGATTGAGCCATGAGCTTTGCGAACAAAGAGAGAAGAATCAGCTTTTGAGTCATAGAACCCCAGCTGAAGAAGTTGAGTAGTGAAGCAATGAAACCAAGATCTCGGAGCCTGTTTTAGGCCATATAGAGACTTCTGTAATTTGCAAACAAAGTTGAGAAATTGGGTGTTGATAAACCCTTGAGGTTGCTGCATATATACAACCTCTTGAAGTTGCCCATGGAGAAAGGCATTCTTCACATCAAGTTGTCGCATTGACCAATCAAATTGAGCAGCAAGAGAGAAAATGATTCGGATGGTTGGTTTTTTTACAACTGGGCTATATGTTTCGAAGTAATTTACCCCTTCTTCCTGGTGATAGCCTTTGGCCACTAACCGAGCTTTATAACGAGCCACGGAACCATCAGGAAGTCTCTTAATCTTGTAAACCCATTTGCACCCAATGACAGGTGCATTAGAGGGTGGAGGAGTGAGTTCTCACGTACCCTGGCGAACCAAGGCTGCATATTCATCTCTCATAGCAGACTGCCAAACATTTAATTTTGAGGCTTGTGTGTAGGAAGTTGGCTCAATGTTGGAACCTGTATTTGAAGAGGCTAAAAACACCTTGCACTTTGAAATTCCAGACTTAGAACGGGTTTGCATAGGGTGAAGATTGGAGGTTGTAGCTGGATCAGACTCTTCCAAAGGGACAGGATTTTGAGGATTGGTTTGTTCAATAGGAGGTAAAGGAAAATCAGGCAGAGTTGGTTGAGCAGAGGCTAGAGAATTTGGTCCTGGTGAGTTTTGGTTACTATGTTGTAGAGTGTAGGTACTAGTATCATTGGTTAAAGTGGGTATGTGAACAGGGGAGGTAGGTGAAGGTGTGCAGACTTTGGTTTGACAAGAAAAAACAGTAGTAGGTGTTGTAGACAAGCAGTTGGGAAGAGTTGTTGTAAGATTAGCAAAAGGAAAGAAAGATTCATCAAAGATTACATGTCGTGAAACATAGAATTTATCACTCACCGGTTCATAGCACAAGTACCCTTTATAGCCTAGGGGATATCCAAGAAAAACACACTGATTAGTGCGAGGTTCGAGTTTGTGTTTGTTGTAAGGGCGTAGCAAGGGATAACAAGCACAACCGAAGACTCGAATGAAGGACAAATGAGGACTTGTTTTGTATAGAATTTCAAACGGTGAGCGATTTCCTAATCGAGCGGAAGGAAGACGATTGATTAGGTAGACAGCAGTAGCAAAGGAAAAATACCAGAATTTTAAAGGAACACAAGAACGAGATAACAAAGCTAAAGACATTTCAATTATATGGCGGTGTTTGCGTTCAGCAACACCGTTTTGTTCATGAGTATACGGACACGAGCGTTGGTGAACAATACCAAGAGATTGTAGAAAAGAAGAGACTCGGGTGTTAACAAACTCCCCTCTCCCATCACTCCGAAAGCATTTAAGTTTTGAATTCAAGGAGTTTTGTGTAAGGGGAACAAAAGTTGTCAAAGCAGTGTAAACATCAGATTTGAGACGCAAAGGATAAAGCCACGTATATTTGGAGAAATCATCAACAAAAGAAACATAGTATTTGAATTCATTTATTCCAACAACAGGAGCAGGGCCCCATACATCACTATGAACAAGATTTAAAGGTTCAATCGATACAGACGCAGACAAAGAAAAGGGAAGTTTTGACATCTTCCCATCAAGACAATGTTGACAGACAGAAGGTAAATGACATGAAACAGAATTCGAAATTTTTTTAAGAACTTGAGTAAGAACAGAATTACATGGATGCCCCAAACGATCATGCCATATGGAAGAGGAGACCTTGACACCCACATGAGCTGTAAGAGGTACTTGTGTTGTTGACGAGATTGGATAAAGACCATTGACACTAGGACCTTGAAAAAGAACCTTGCCCGTAGGAATGTCCTGTATGGTGAATGAATTAGCATTGAAAGTAAATGAGCAATTATTGTCAAGACAGAACTGATGAACAGAAAGAAGATTGGCCTTAATGTTAGGAACCCGAAAAAGATTGGTTAAAGTAAAGGAATGAGATGAGCTATGAAGAATACCATGGCCTTGATGAGAGATTGGAAGAGACTGTCCATTTCCAACAGTTATATTATCTTCACCATTGTAAGTAGAAGAGGTATTCAAGTTTCTCAAATCACCTGTTAGATGAGCGTTGCACCCGGAATCCGTTAGCCATACGCTGGATTCTTGAGAGTTGGATGCTTGAGACAGAGCGACATTAGCAGAAGCAGCCATCGCAGCCAAACGAGCTGGAGGAAGCCTTCCTTTTAAGGAGAAATTCATCCGATTATAACAGTCAAGGGCATAATGTCCTTGTCGTTTGCAAATCTGGCAAACGTTACCGAGTTCTTGATTCGAAACATCAGTGTTCATCACCTGAGGATTATTGCCGAAATTGTGTGAAGGAGTGGTTGTAGATAAGTTTTGAGAATTACCTCGGCCTCGGCCTCCAGCATTACCACGACCACCGGACGTTCGACCACCACGATATCCGCGACCTTGTCCGCGCCAATTACCTTTATTATCAAGATTCGCAACCATAGCCAGAGATTGAGCGGGAGAAACTTCATCAGCTTTGTTTTGCAGGTCAATTGCTACTTCTTCATTTTTTAAAAGAACATGTAGTTCGTCAAAGGTTAAAGACTGAGATCGAGCCCGGAGAGTCGTTTTGAGAACATTGAATGACGCTGGAAGTCCATTCATTGTGTATATTACCAAATCTTCATCATCTATGATAACAGAGACAACAACCAATTTGTTCGAAATGCTTTTGATACGCTGAATATACGAGTCAATTGATTCTGCAGATTTCTTCACAACACCTTGTATTTCAGTCTTCAAGCCGATGATATGCATACGATTTGACGACGAAAAATGCTTCTCCAATTTCGCCCAAACTTCTTGCGCAGTTTGGCAACCAACTACATAGGATAACACTGTTTGTGTTAGGGTTGCGTTGATCAAGGTAATCAGGGCTTGATCTCGCTCGTGCCACTTCTCATACTCCGGATTAAGAAGTTCAGAAGAGGAAGCATCAGAAGAAGAACTAGAACCAGTTGCTTCTGCAGTTCGAAGAACACGATCGGGAGCTTTGCAAGAACCGTCAACATACTTGAAGAGTTTGTGCGCTTTCAAAATCCGACAGATTTGATAGTTCCAAAGCACAAAATTCGACGAATCGAGACGGACAGAAACCAAATTGCAGATGTTCGTGAGTAAAAACAGTGAAGAATTTGCAGAAGACTCCATTGATTTAGGGTTGAGAGAAGTCAAGAAAAGAAATCTTGAGATGGAAGAAGACGAAGGATCGAGAGGACGTTAGTCAGGGGAAATCTGATCCCATGAAGAAATTGTAAATGAAAAGAATATTTTTCATGATTTATTTCATACACTTTTACTTTGAGGAACAATACACTTGAAGTAGAGGAGTACAACTCATAAAACTAAATTAACAAAGTAACTGCAACCTAATAGACCAACTAATACTATTCCACATTAAAAGTTTTTTACTATATTTACTAAGAATTGTTTTTTTTCCTATGACGTTCGTAAAATTAAGCTATTTTATTTTCTATAGTTTACAATTTGCCAATTATCTTTAAGATATAGTATATTTTCATTCAAGCTTGTGGAAAAGATCATTAATTTTGAATAATAAATAAAGTTATAGGTTTAACGAACAATAACGACATGACATTTAAGGAACAATGTTGCGTTCTTGATGCTTTTTGAATAAGGACGTTTAATGTTAAATATTTGTGTAATCTACTTGGTTAAAAAAAAAAATCAACATTAGTAGGCGCTAAAAATTTAAAAATAACACCACTTTCTTTTTCAAAAAAAAAAAAAAAAAAACAACACCACTTTCAATATTTTTACATTATATTCATTTTCACTAAAGAGAAGTGATCAATTAGTTTTTTTTTTTTTATGCGAGTGTTATATATAGCTTGATTTAAGATTTTTAGAATTTTTTTTTTTTTTTTTTTAAGGAAATTGTAATGGATGGTCAATTTTAGAAAACAATATAGTCAAATTTGAAATACTTGTATCCACGATCATAAATACATATAATGTATTATTAATTTTTATTCACTAAAGCGAATAATTAATTTCCTACTAGTTCCCTTATATCCAAATATTATAGGATCATATGGTATGTCTCGCAATATTAATCGAGGTGCTCGCAAATTGGCACACACAGTCAAACAAATATAAAAAAAATTATTAATACATTATTATTATTATTTATTATTGTCAATATTTTTTATTATTAATACATTACTATGTATTATTAATAAGTATTACATGTTATTAATACGATATCATATATTATTACAATATTATGTATTATTAATATCGTATTAATACCTATGATTATATTACTAATTTTTTTAAAAGTTGTTATATTTTTAATTATTTTTTGAATTTAACTAATTTGATAAATTTTCCAAAAAAAAAAATACTTCTTGTGTTGAGTTTATCACGATATAATCAAACTAATATCTTAGTGATTTTACGTACTGGCACTAGAATATGTCAAGCCAACTACTTGGGTATTCGCTTCATGATTGTTATAAAAACATTGCAAACTGTTTTGTGGAATTTAGTATTTTAATTTTTAAGTACTGCTCCCATGATTTTTCTTATTTTCTTATTTTCCTTGTACTTTATTTACTCTTTACTTATTAATTATGTTAAAAATAAACTAAAAATTGGAAACTATAAAAAAAAAAAATAATAATAATAACTTGTTTTTCATTTTTTTAATAAAAAATTGACTAAAAAATCAAACACCTTCTTAAAAAAAGGTAAATTTTGTTATACAAAAAAGATGTGAAAATAAATATAAAATACCAAAATTAAATAATCAAATACCAAAAGACCTAAAGTTTTTTATGTTTGAATTGAATTTTACTCATGCAATTTTGCAATGTATACTCTTAAGTATGCATACTCTTTTTATTATTAAATACAAGGGAAAGAAAACAACAAGACAAAAAGATCAAACAAATCTATTTTAGAGCTAATACCAAATGCTATTTTGATGACCAGTCAATCTTTAATATCTAAACATGCAAAACTAAACGCACAAAATTATATAATAGAATAATATCACATAATTATATAGAGACTCATTTTCCTAACACTATAAAAAATCGGTCAAAGTGAACATAGCTCAACTTTTGATTAAAGATTTGTGGTTCGAGTCCCCCATTTCCATTATACTAAAAAAAATATTACAAAGAATTGCTTAATTGTCTTCTCTTAAATAAATAGGTAAACCACCAATGGAAAATGCAATTGCTTGGCCTTGAGATATAAATATCATATAGTTGAGGTAGCTTTGAAAATTTGGATGTGGATATGAATCTTTTGGTGCTCTTCTACCAATTTTTCTTCTTAAAGCTTGGTACACCAACTTCACAGTTCTTCTCTCATTTTAAACATATACATAAGTATAAAGGATATTGACCTACTTAATCAACTTCCTCATCCAACTGCCAACCTTTTCATGTACATATGAGTGAAATAACCCTTTTGCCCCTTCCCCAATATTGTTTTCCTACCAATAACACTACCTAGTGGGGAAAAAGATATCTGAATCAAATATATTTTGTAATTATTTTAAAGAAGATGAGGGCCAATTTCCTCTTCTCTTAATATGGCAGCCCTGTGGTCAAAAGAAGCAATCTTTTTCATTAGGGGATGAAGGCGAAAATCCAACAGATTGGGAAACTGCCAAGTGAAGTCAAACCTACAAAGGGTATTTCCGTAATATACACATGTCGAGAAACTAGAAGTTGTCTCTTTCAGGATACAATATATAAACCAATAAATATGTATCTAAAATGGTGGAAGATTGATTTGTGTGATTATATCGATAAAGTTCAAGTTTTCCAAAGCCTAAGCAAGATGAAGATGGTGATGACCAGAGTTTTCAGCTTCCAAAATTCTATCAACCTATTTTGGTTTTGTCTCTTCTTCGTCTTCCTCCTTTTTGGCCATGGATTTCCGATGGTAGTCGAATCAGCAGAAGGCGAGACTCCGTTATCCGATCTTTTGAGTCGAGATGAATGGAGGCAGGTCGCGGGGTATGGGGAGGAGAGACTGTCCACAGTTTTGGTCACAGGCTCTGTTCTTTGTGAAGCTTGTTTGCATGGTGATGAACCTCAAGTTCATGCATGGCCTATTAAAGGTACTATAATTGCAACTAACTTTTTTTCTTATTGGAAAAAGAACCTCTATGATATCAAGCTTGGTTTATACCTTTCTGATGATTTTATTTAAACCAAATCAATCACTGCAGGTGCCATGGTGGGTGTGAATTGCCAAAACAATGGAAAAAACAGCAAATCTTCTGATTGGGTACATGGAGTCACAGATGAATTTGGAGACTTCATTATTGATATTCCATCCCATCTTCATGCAACACACAGCTTTGAAAAGGTTTGTTCCATCAAGGTTCTTCGAACACCAAAGAACACGCGCTGCAGACCTGCTCATTTTGCTGGCCGGGGACAACTGCAGCTATCGTCGTTTGGAGGGGGCATCCGCACATATACTTCTGGCATCCTCAGGCTGCAGCACCAAACATCTCGCCCCTGCAAGCTTGTAGAGTAATGAGATTGGTGACCAACAGACTCCATGGTACACAAGCCTAGTAAAGAGAATGAATGGTTAATGGTTGCAGACCATAAATATAGAGCTCATGTAGATGGCGCTGAAGTCACAACGTTGAGTTGGTTTGTAGTTAAAACGGCTCGCTTGCATAAATATGTTTTTGTTTTTGTGTATAATACATCTAGATTATGAAACACAACAATCTATTTCATACTGTACACGACGGATACGTTCACGTGTAGCTTGTTCATTTTATTCTGGTAATATTTGTATGTTGTATTCTGGTTGAGGAGTCCTTACTGAGTATTCCGTCACAGTTTTATGTACTTCAAGGTTGCAATTGTATTCATAAAAAAATCAATTGGGAGCCAAAAAGATCAAGTGTTGTTTAACAGTCATTGCATAGCCTGATGGATTATCCAACTCCAACAAAAAATGAACCAACATAAAAAGAGCAGGCAAAATTGTGACAAAGAAAACATTGGTTAACGAATTGAGCATTACATGATGATAGATAACGAGTTTCTCTCAATGTTTCTCCTCTTTCTTTTCCTCAACTTGTGAAGATATGTATCGTGCTACATCGGCACAGCAGGTAAGTTTGTCGGCCTTTTCCTCTGGGATTTCAATGGAGAATTCTTGTTCGAAAGCCATTACAAGCTCCACTTTGTCCAAGCTGTCGAGGCTTAGGTCTTTCTGGAAATCAGCCGTCTCGGTAACCTGCTCCGCTCACAATAAGTCACAACATTCAACGTTAAGTTATCTTTGTTTCAACAGATACATTCTATAGCATTTAATAGGATATGACATTCAGGAGTGAGTCTACCAAAATCCGAACAAGTGATATGCAAAGATAGGATGATGGGGTGGGCCTGGACTAATTACCTTACAGGCATCGATTCTATCGAATTTCTTAACCAATCCAATCACTCGATCAACTATTTCATCAGAACTTGCACCTGTTGATGTACACAAATGGCGAGTTAATTTCTCCATTACATTCTCATTCTTCATCAACAATTGTGTTTTAGTATTAGGTCCTCTGATCTTTATGTGCTTCAGGATTGAATTTCTGATGCTTTGCATGCTTACAGGAGCTGAAATGAACAAGCTCCATCATCAGTCCAGGTAATAAAGAATTGAACCATCGATGCAAAAAAAAAAAATCATCAAAGCATTCGTCAAAAAAAAAAAAAAAAAAAATCATCAAAGCCGGAAATGCAAAATGTCCCGTTTGTGGAAAGAGTACAACAAATAAATGCCAACAAGAGCATACTTTAAGAGGTTACATGTTCATATACCTCACCCCCAAATGTTCTTGAATAAAAAAAATAGTTCAACAAAGAAATTTATGTGTTCCAGGGTATCAAGACATAACTTTTCTCAAACATGCAACTTTAAGTATTCGCATGAAATTAATTTCTAGGTAGGTAATCATCATGGATTACACTCATAACCTCTAGTCAAACATTTTTACACCTAAGATATGTGAACCACACGGATGGACTCCTAACCTTGTTCAAGCAGAGTCTACAGAAGGATTTATTTACCAGCTGCTATTAGGTCCTTTTTCTTGACTATCAAATCCATATGACATACCAAGATTCCCTAATGGACCCCTTGGATGATATACATAACACGTACCAATAATACTTTACGGCAATTTCTTTGGGTTTTAAGTGCCAACTTCCGGAATTGGTTTATCTAAAGACTGGGTTCACTAATTGAACTGCACTAGTGTAGGAATGGTGCCTTCTAGGTTTTCTGAAGAGTAATAATTTAATTGAGACTTTAGATAGCCAACGGAGATGAGGAAGGGAGTTCTTTGTTCATAGAACAATTATATATACATATGTTAAATTACAAGTTTAGCCCCTAAACATTCAAAGTTACGTCTAACATGTTCAAGAACTTAAAAAATGTTTCATAGGTCCCTGAACTTTCAATTTTTATGTTTAATAGATCCTTCAATTTTAAAATTATTTTACAGGCCCCTCCTTGAATTTTCAATTTTATACCTAATCTATGAATTTTAAAATTAATACATAAAATTGTAAGTTGAAGAACGTAAAAATAACTTTATAGCTCAAGGACCTGGTTTAGATAGTAGCTCAAGGTCTGAAAATTTTTTAGACTAAATTTGTATTTTCTTTCTTTGATATCCATGATGGTATTTGGTTAGGAAACAAAAACATTTTCATTGATAAGATGAAAGTGTTACAAGATTTTGGACCAGGTTATGAGCCTTTTATACAATGATATAATGCAGTAAATACAAAACACACTCTCACAAAGTCTTAACAAAAACATTTTTATCGATGAGATGAACGTGTTATAAGGTATTTGGCCTACCACTTTGAAGTCCTAACATCAACTCCATCAACCATCTAGCATTCGACAACATTTCACTTAGGAGGTAGCTAAGGATATTTATACATACTCACATTAAATTAAACCTTTTTGCATAGTAATTAGTTACCCTTTAAAAGTAATTTCTCTAGATTGGAGACTGTTTTCGTAAGAGTCCCTTTTTTGTTCAAGTTGTTTCTTTTTTCATGAGGCCTTATATTGCTCTTTAATTCTTTTTTCAATGAACCAAACTCCCACCTAAAAAGTCCAAATCCAATTACCACCAAATCCGCCCATTGAGAGTATTCACAGAACCAACCAACTTTAAGTTCGAGTGAACATTACTTTTGTTTTTTTTTTTTATATATTCGTGATTGTCCGGGCCAGTTTGCACACAGTTCGACTAATGTCACGGGATATACCACCAAACTCCACAACATTTGGATGTCAAGTAAACCAGTAGGAAATTAATAAAAGGAACACAGAAATCACATATGGAATCTATGGAAAACTTAAAACAGGACAAGCAGTAGGACGAAATCAGAAACCTAAAATGCGAAACACATTCCCCAAAAAACAAAAGGCCCAGTTTCCTTCAACCCCCTCACATTTCATTTCTCACAAATCCTACCAATTTTGACCTAAAATCATGGGGGAAATTGACATTCTAACATACTAGAAGACGACGGAGCTGTAAAATTGGTAAGGAAGAGCAAGAAAAAGGAAGATTGCATCAAAAGTAAAGCACGAAAAGACAAAGAGGCGAAAACCTATTTACTCACGAGACTTGTAGCGACTGTAAGCTGATGGGACTATTCTCAGTGAAAATTCCGCCGGATTTGTCTGAAAGAGAACCTGAAATTGTAACTGCGATCGTTATGCGCCGCCGCCGTTGCAGTTTTGATGCCGGCGGAAGAAGAACTCACCACCTGTTCAATGCCAAATGATAAGGGCACTTCTTTTTCTTTTGATAAATAATAGTGGTAAAATACAATTATTATAATAATAATAATAATTTATTATATATGGGAGACATTTTGTTTAAACTTTCATTAAAGTTCTCTTATTTTTTGAGTATATATCGGTTGGACAAATATCAATTCTCGAGATCGAACTTGTGATGTTGGTGCTAAATTGATTTACAATCAAACAATAAAATTATTGTGTTACTAATCCATTCGATTTTTCTTGGAATCGAACATGTAACGCTGGTCTTGAACTAATTTACAACCAAACAATAAAATGATTGTGTCATTGTCATTTGATACCTAAATTTAATGTTAGTGTCTTAAACATGTGTTTGGATAAATGAGGTTTAAGATGCATGTTATTATAAAAAAGAAGAAAAAATATTTATGGGGTGTTTGGGCCACCAAGAATGAGAAGGAGAAAGAGATAGGGGGTGGTTACCCGTGTTTGGGTCACCGGAAATCATTCCCCCAATAACCAAGATTTTCCAAAAATCATTTTTTTCATTCTCTACATAACTACTTTTTATTCCCTCTCCAACAACTTTTCATACATCACATTACTATTATTATTATATATTTTTTATTTTTGAAATCAAGTAATCACATTACTATTTTTTACTCACATCATATTCATTATTTTATTTTTCTTATAATCATTACCTTTATTTCAAACACAAATAATCATTCCCCCTATAATCATTACCTTCACCCCAAACACAAACAATTATTCCTCCCATAATCATTCTCCTCCATATTCTCCTTCTCATTACCATTCCCTCCTTAACTATTACCATTCTCATTGCCACAAACACTCCCTTAAACTTATCTTATGATTCGTGTTAATACCGACATATATTATGTAAAATGACAATTTGGGTTTGGATCAACCCATCAATTATTATAATCGGCAAGTCAAACATGAATTGGGTTCTAATAATACAACCTCATAGTTACATAAATGTTAAGGGTGTAACAAAAAAATCGACAATCCAAACTACTCAATTCCAATGGTAAGTCAAACGTTGTAACGACCCGCGTTTCCGGTTCGTTATTAGTCTTGTTTTTCGTAATTAATTAAATCTTTATTTATTGAATGGGGCCGATTTAATTAATGATTATTTGGAATCTCTTTTAAATAAAATAAGGTTGAGTTATTTTATGTGATAAATAGA
>JBBMEF010000004.1:3651407-3662544 GCA_037832685.1 Sicyos baderoa
ATTATTGGGGAAGCTTATTTGAAATATATATATATATATATATATATATATATATATATATATATTTTTTTTTATTATTATTATTATTTTTTTTTCTTTTTTTTGAGGAAGTTTAGGGAAAATGATTTAAACCTAAAGCTCACAATATCGGAACAAACCAATTTATCGTTTAGATTTTCACATAATATTAGATATATTATTTTAATTAACCATCATTTGATTTTTATTTTTTTAATTATAAATGAATAATTATTTTTGTTCAATTTATTATAAATTTTGAGATTTTTTAGAAAAAAAAAGCATTTAAACATGGGTTGGAAGTAAAATAGTAAAAACAATTAACCATAATAATTATTTTTGTTCAATTTATTATTAATTATTGGACATCATTAGGTTCCTATTTTTTTCTTCAAATCAATCATATCGATATGACCTAAAAATCGAGAAAAATCGAATCTATGATTTTGCCTTGGTTTAATTATTCTTTTTGCCAAATTTATTATATCCGTTTAATTCTCGATTTAACTTAAAAGTGAAGAAAAATGAATCAATATATCATTTATATATATAATTTTGAAAATAAAAACTAGATAAATATACAATTCAAATTCTTTTATAATGTAAAAGACAGAACAATGATATAATCATGAAACATCTTTAGAAATTCAAAGAACTATAAACTAAAAGCTCTTATACTATTTGTTGGGAAAATTTTCCTACTAATCACATAAATAAACAGAAAATAAAAGAACTCAATATAAAAAATAAATTAAAAAATTTAACACCACAAACAATGGATTATATCAGCTAAGTTGATGATTAATTTTTATTTTATTTTTAATTAAAAGTGAAAAGATAATTTGAACATATAACTTGCATCTATATTCCATTAAGCTATCGTGCAAGTTATTTACTTATTTATTAATTTATATGTTAATCCAATGTTTTTTTTTCAGTACAATACAACATTCAGCTTTACAAAAGAAATTGTACCCAAGAACAACAATAATTCAGCAACGTCAATGTATAACTAATAACTAAGAGGTTTTACGTTCGAGTCTCCCCATCTCCAATTATTATAATTTTTTTAAAATAAAAAAATAAAAAATTGTAATATTTAAACCATATATTTTGGAAATTACGACTTTACCTCACTAAAAAAACAAAGTGTCAAAGCAAGAAGCTTCATGGCAAATGCATGGTAATAAAGATAAGACAACACCCGTAATTCAATGCTTCGTTAGCGTAACAGGCGCAATCTCAGCCGTCGGTTTTCACCTACATCAAAGATAACTTATTATCCTCAACTCTCAAGTTATTTACAATAACACCATCAAACTCTGACTGAAATAAATTTATAAAAATAAAGGGTAATTTAGGAAAATAACCCCACCGTCCAAATCCACAACCTCTCCTCCTCCCACCGTCAGATCACAATCTCCGCCACACGTACGGTCCGATTTTATCAAAAGTTAAATACTATATATAATTTTTCTTTTCTTTTTATACTTTTGTTCATCTATTTTTAAATGCCTATATCTTGTTTAGATGTTACTTCTTTTTTGAAAAATTGTTTACATGTTACTTATATATTGATGATTAAGCGAATATAAAATTATTTTATTTATATTCTCAAAAATTCTCATAAACAAAGTATCATTCGAGTTTTCCTTCAAATAATCATGTGTTTATTAAGATTAGTCTCTCTTTTTTATAGTACACTACGTAACACGAATAATCTCAATTATGAATATTCACCTACAATATATATCTCTATTATGAGTATAATTTTTAGACTTTTAATATTTTCAATCTCGAAATTGAAAATTCTAAGTTGAGTGTATGACTCTAATTCTATTTATTGGATAATAACTTTTTATAAGTCAATTTTAATTGAAAAAAAAAATTAATGAAGAGTAATTTTTTTAAGATAATTTTTTTGAAGTATATAGGTCCCCTAATATCATATAACGATGAAGTTAAGTTAAAATCTTCTTCCACGAAATGGGTTGTTAAATAATAATAATAATAATAATAATAATAATAAATAATAATAATAATAATAATAATAGTATAGAAAAGAAAATGAAAGAGACACATAATTTAAAATAATATTTTAACCCACAAACATTTTGCTATAAAAACCAGCCAAGTTTGCCGCTAAGTTTCTCATCATCAACAACAAACACAATCTACAACACCAAAGTGTTAAAAGAGAGAGAAGAAAAGTGAAACATATTTAGCAATGGCTCCTGAACTGAGCGCAGTGGATAATTCGGCGGCGGCTCGGTGCGGATTTGTGACGTTCTTGGCCGGAGATGGGGACTACGTGAAAGGGGTGGTGGGCTTGGCCAAGGGGCTCAGGAAAGTCAAGACCAAGTACCCCTTGGTGGTGGCGGTCCTGCCCGACGTGCCGGACCACCACCGCGACCTGCTCCGCTCGCAGGGCTGTCTCGTCAAGGAGATTGACCCGGTCTATCCGCCCGAGAACCAGACCCGGTTCGCCATGCCTTACTACGTCATCAACTACTCCAAGCTCCGGATTTGGGAGGTACCCATTCGTACTCTTTTTTTGTTTTTTAATTAAACGACAATATCACTAGAGATAATACTATTCTTTTTTTCCATATTTTTGTTAAATAATTTTAAAGATTACAGTTCAATTCTCCCCTCCCATATCATTTTAAAACTAATATTTTGTCGTTTGGTTTTGTATGATTTGATAAAATTTAAAAATTATTTGAAGAGAAGTTCAAATTTATTTTTTGTGATTTTATTAGTTCTACAATAATTAGAAAGGAATCATTCAAATTCATGACCTTCTAATCATTAAATCTATATTGATATTATTGAACTCGTGCTTTTGTTGATAATTTTTATAATTGAATGTATAAATGATTTAACAAAAATAATTGACTACTTCTATTATTATTAATTGATTAATATAGTATAAGAGTTTATTAATAAACTTAAACAACTATTATTTTTCTTTAATTTATAGAGAAAATACTATTTGGTTCGACTTCTCTATTTTGGTTCATAACTTTTAAGGCATGTTTGGCTCATACACAAATGAGTAGTTGCGAAGGAATGTGAGCCAATTTTATATTTGGTTCATGGACTTCTATAAGTCCATCCAACTCCTATACGCGGAGTCCCATGTTTTTATTTAAATATTAAAAAACTATTTAATATCTATTTTTTTATTTAAATAAAAACTTCAACAATTCTCTTTCGATTGCATCAAACATAATTTTATTATTAAAAAACTATTAAAGATCAATTTTTTTATTTAAATAAAAACTTCAACTATTCTATTTCCATCACATCAAACATAACTATCATTCCCCTCAAACATAAATTTATTATCTCTTCTTTTTTCATTCAAACCTAACTCATTTCTTCAAAGTCAAATATGACCAATTAATGTCCAATTTAGTTTTGGAGCTTATAAAAAAGTTTAAAATTGTCCCTTATGGAAATTTTTTGTTATTTTTTCTTAAATAAATTATTATCTTCCACATAAATTTTGGAAATTTATTCACATTTTATTGTTGAAGTAATTCCATCATAAATTTTGGAAATTTGGTCTTCGAATTTTCAAATTCCAAATTAGTTATGACCGTTACCCGGTTTAGTTTGTTGGTGAATGTTTTATTTATTAAGGGTTTTTTGTATGTTGACTGGCCACCTTCAAATCTGTGGTTCGGGGTCGAAGTCAGTATCGAAATCAGTATCAGGGGATGTTCTCGTGTGTGGTTTTTATCTCTTGGAGACTTGGTTGTATTATGGTTATGGTTTTGTTAATGAAGTTACTGGTTTTTCAAAAAAAAAAAAAAAAAAAATCAAATAACATCTTTCTTTTTTATTTTGAAAGAAATTTCGATTAATATCCAACTTTAAATTTATCATATAAATCAATTTTAATTTCTATCGTAAGTACATACACAAAAGTTAGACATTTGAGAGTTGAAATCGAAATAAAACAAAATTGAAAGTGATGGTGAAATTGATTGAAATAAAAGTGAAATTTATGATATGAAACAAATTTGCAGTTTGTGGAGTTTAGGAAGATGATATATTTAGATGGAGACATCCAAGTGTTGGAGAACATAGACCATCTTATGGAGATGGAAGACTCATACTTTTACGCAGTCATGGATTGTTTCTGCGAAAAGACATGGAGCCACACGGCCCAGTACGAGATCGGCTACTGCCAGCAGCGTCCCGACACTGTCCGTTGGCCCCTGCACCTCGGCCCGAAGCCTCCCCTCTACTTCAATGCGGGCATGTTCGTCTTCGAGCCAGATTTAGCTACTTACCATTGCCTTCTCTCCACACTCGAGGTCACCCCTCCCACGCCTTTTGCCGAACAGGTATTCACTAATCTTCATTCACATAGTTATAGTTTTTGGAAAAGAATAATACTCTTCGGTACTTACTATTAAGTACTTACTACAAACTTATCACTTATTTGTAAGGACTATAATGTGTCACAGGTATCCACTAATCTTCATTGACATAGTTATAGTTTTTGGAAAAGAGTAATACTCTTCGATACTTACTATTAAGTACTTACTACAAACTTATCACTTATTTGTAAAGACTATAACGTGTCACAGATATTCACTAATCTTCATTGACATAGTTATAATTTTTGGAAAAGAGTAATACTCTTGGGTACTTACTACAAACTTATCACTTATCTGTAAGGACGGACTATAATGTCACGTCTTCAAATATCATTTTTTAATTTCTCTCAATGTATCTTTTATATCTCACAAATATAGTGTTTCTCTTTTGAAAACTAAACTCCTTTTTTATGACAAAACAACACAAGCCTCTCATTCCTTTTATCTAATATGATCACTAAATGTTGATAAATTTTTCTAAACTCTTATTTGGTTTTCTTTTCAGGATTTTCTGAACATGTTCTTCAAGGATAAATACAGGCCAATTCCACCCGTCTACAACTTGGTGATGGCCATGCTATGGCGTCACGCGGAAAATGTCGAGCTCGACAAGGTGAAGGTTGTTCACTACTGTGCCGCGGTAAGTATCGAGTACAAATTTTTTTTAATTTTTTTCTCTTTGTATCGGATTCGTTATTCGTTTGATTTTATATTTTTCAGGGCTCGAAACCATGGAGGTATACCGGGAGAGAGGAAAACATGGATAGGGAAGACATAAAGATGTTGGTCAAGAAATGGTGGGAAATTTACGACGACGAGACCTTGGACTTCGAGTACAAGATCGAGGGCGATAACAACAACGCTCGACAACCATTTCTCGACGCACTGTCGGAGGCTGGGGATGTTCACTACCACACTGCTCCATCGGCAGCTTAATCGAAATGAAAATAGATATCCATATATCTATATCTATATCTATATGCATTTAAGAATCAAGATTGTTATGATAGGGAATTATTAATTTGTGAGTTTTAATATGTAAATTAGAGTGCTTTTGGGGAAGATATATTAATGTATTACACTTCTTTTGTAATGTTTGGTGCTTTTTGTTTTGTTCACTTATATATATATATATATATATATAGAAATTATGTAAGAAAAAATCTATATTATCAAATGAGGCAACTCTCTTAATATTTAGTATAAATTGGCATGAACTTGAGTTAAGTGTATTGATGAAATGAATTATTTGTGGACAGCTTGGTGACAAATAGTTGTGGCCTTTTAGTGAGTTGATTAAGACTAAAGCCCAATGTTTTTTTTTAAACTGACTTTAACTTGAGCCTCATGTGTATTCTATCTTCTATTAAATATAGTTTTAATATGAAATTTGTTATGTATACCAACTTTAGAGCAATTTATTAGAATTATAATATATTTTTATCAAAAATTCGTTTATACCAAAATTCTGAGTGATTGAACTCAATCAGTTTGTTAAGTGATTGAACTCAACCACTAATTATTGATTGAGTTCAATCACTCCGAATTTTGGTATATGTATAATTATTTTCAATTTTGTGTTATAAATGCAATTTTTTAGCCCATTTTCGTTATACATGAAAAATCTCCTATATATTATGATTCACTTGTAATGCTACTCTAAATCAGTTCAACTAGCATATATCTTCATGGTTTAACAACTACCAGACATTTATGTCCCCAATTTTTCTTCTTTTTTTGGTTGAAAAATTCATTTCGTTCAACAACTAACAATCAATAAGAGAGTCCATTTTCAAAACATAGTCTTTTCCTACTTAGTAGAATTAAAACACTTTCAACAAAAAGAATCAACACTATCTTACTTAGCTAGAGCATCAACAACCCTATAACAAGACTTATTATAATGATAAACGCTAACAATTCTTAACGTAACAGAAAATCTTATGATGTTCATTTGATTTTTTGTTTTTGGTTTATGAAATTTAAACCTATTTTGAATCATGTGTTCCACCATTCCTACCATGTATTCCATCTTTTCTTAAGAAAGTAGGAGAACACTAACCAACTTTTAAAAACAAAAAAAAGTAGCTTCCAAAAGTTTGTTTTTGTTTTTAAAAGTTGGTTAGTATTCTCCTACTTTATTAACGAAAGAAACATATTGTAAGAAATTTGAATGAGAATAGATTTAAAATTGGTTATCAAACAGGATTTTAGTTTCTTATTTCTTTATTGTCTTAGAAAAAGAAAATCATGAAATTTACGTATTAAGTGGTTTAGATTTTCTTAAATTATCTTATATTTTTACCCAAAAAATTGATAGCTTGTTTGGTTTATTTAATTATATTTGAATTCGAATAGTCACAAATTTCATCTTAAAAATATGATTTTCTCAACACAAATTTTAATAGGGACTAAATTGGTGAAGGACACATTGTTTAGTTATAAACTAGTTCAAAACGCCTTGATATTTGTTCTCTCTAATTTTGATAGGGTGAACGGTGGCAGGTTCGAACCCTGAATCGGCCTTCATTTTCTTCCCAATTTTTCTCTCCATTTTCAATCTCTGCAATGGCAGTTGAAGAATTGCGTGCCTGAAACAATGCCACGCCTCCATTCATCCTCTATCTCCATAACCCACCAACCCCCATTAACTCATTTCGATCTATTTCTTCTTCAATCCCACTTTTCAATTCAATTTCTCAGATCCCAATTCCAATCCCCTGTTCTGCAAAATGCCAGTCATGAATCCTTGTTCCGATCCCACCATCGTCATCGACGGCCTCCGATTCACTTACCCCGGAATCGACGGCCACCCTCCGCCGGGTTCCAAGCCTCTCATCGATGACTTCTCCCTCACCCTCAACGCCGGCGAACGCTGCCTTCTCGTCGGATCCAATGGCGCCGGTGAGTCCCTTTTATAGATCTCTTGAATCTAATGTTCATGGTATTAGGATCCCGATTATAAGATAGGTGGGCGACTAGTTATTAGAGAATATGAGATTTCACCTCAAAACCAATTAGCAATGAGGGTATTAACCATATCTCAATGTTGAAGACTCTCCACTTTTCCAAAGTGGGACAATATCTCCAACATTCCCCTCAAGGTGGCGGCCATATTAGGAAATGCCATCTTGAGTTAGATTCGAATTTGTGAACTAAAATACCCGCTTTAGCTTATTTTTTGCTAGGGTCGAATCCGAACTTTGAGATCAAATACCCGCTTAACCTTATGCCCGTTTGGGTGTGTCCACACTCGCTTTAGAATTTAAAGCATTTTGGTTTAGATCGGAATATGGGGAACCGATTACCCACATGTAGTTCTGATACCATATTAGAGAATATGGGGTTCTACCTCAAAATTAATTGATTATGAGGGGATTAACCCATAGTTGTTATTAACACTAGTCTCTTCCCCTGTTGGTTTTTGAGATAAATGGTTATTGGAGCCATTAAAAATTGGGATCCGATTAAAGATGGAAGAAGGCAGCATTTCGAGGTGGCATGTTAGCCGTTAGGATCCCGCCATTGGATTTGGAGTTTTGTTAACGGTTTTGAGTTGTGATGTTGGTTACAGGGAAGACCACCATTTTGAAGATTTTGGGTGGAAAGCATATGGTGGAGCCTCATATGGTTCGTGTGCTTGGAAGGTCGGCTTTTCATGATACTGCTTTGACTGTTTCTGGTGATCTTTGTTATCTTGGAGGAGAGGTTCGTTTTTTTCTTTTTACCCCAATTTTTGTTTTTTTGGATTTGTTTCTTTGTTCTTTTGGAAATAAGGGTGTTCATGAATTGCTATTACTTATTTATTCCATTTGGCTTTGATTTGTTATGTTTTCACTATGGTTGAGTAAAAGCTGACTTACCCTCTTTTTAGAATTAAGAAATGTTAGGCATGATTGTTGTAAGTCTCGTGAGTTAATAAACTAGAAATGATTCTTTTGTTTTGTTTTGTTTTTTTGTTCTTGTTGCTCTGTGGTTCTCTGTGTTCTATGAAGGGGCTTGTTGAATTACTATTAGTTGATTCCATTTGGCTCGGATTTGTTATGTTTTCACTTTTCACTATGGTTGAGTACCAGCAGAGCATTATGCTTATAAAACTGACTTGCCCTCCTTTTAGATTTTTTTTTTTTTTTTTTATATCCGTGACTGTTCGGTCCAGCTTTCGCGCACCTCGACTAATGTCACGGGACATATTGCCTGACCCTATAACATTTGGATGCCAAGGAAACCCATAGAAAATTAATTCCTAGATAGATGGCTACCATGGATTGAACCCATCACCTGGTCCTTATGCACCCCAAGACCCTCTTTTAGAATTAAGATATGTAGGAATGATTGTCAAGTCTAGTGATATGAAAAATTAGAAATGATTCTTGCCAGTTGTTTTGTTTGGAATGAGCAAGATTTGTAAGACTAAGGAATGCTATTAAAATAGTTTTTGGATCCTATGGATTTTTCTGGTGTAGCAGTTTGATTAATTATGGAGAGTCAAAATTTGACCACTTTTGTATGAAATGTTTTAGAAGTAACTAAAATTATTTTAATTTTGAAGAACAACAAGTTAGAGTTAAATCTAGGTGGTTGCCTTTTGAGTTTGAAATTGTAATAAACTGTGCTTGCATGATTATTGATTTTTGTTACCTCTGAAATTTTATCAGCCTTGAAAAACCAAACTTTCTTGCATGCTGTGAGAATTATTTTCTTGCTTGACTCCAAAATTATGTGCTCTGTTCGACTAAGTTTATACACTGCTTTTTATTTTTCCAAATTCTGTTTCAAATGGACTTTCGTCTTGTTGAACATGTATGTCCAATTCTAGTGCATTTTTTCTATCTGCTCGTGTGAATGAAAAAGATGGCGAAAATGCTGATGTGCCCTTTTCTGCAGTGGAAGAGAGATGTGGCATTTGCAGGATTTGAGGTTTCCATTCAAATGGCTGTATCTGCAGAGAAACTAATTTTTGGAGTTGGTGGGGTCGATCCGAAAAGGAGAGCCGAACTCATTAATGTAAGATAGTCTTTACAGTTGCATGCTTCACTTCCCTAAACTTAGTTTTCTGGTCGCCCATATATCTTCTTTAAATCAGAGGAAAACCTGATTTTGGTCTATCGATATCAAGAGCTGGATCGGTTGCGAATGGTTTATGGCACGTACCATATCGTTTCTTGACCCGATTTGGTGCTTCATAAGCCTTGATTTTTCCACCTTGTTGTGATAGAGAATTGGCTGGTTAGCACCAATTTTTTCTGTTTTGTTGTAATAGAGGATTGCTTGTTTCTGATAGAATCTACCACTTTTCTATTGACTAATCTCTAGAGAGAATCTCTCCTAGAGCCAGAGTACAAAAGACAACAACCGCTTGAATGTCTAACAATGACCTAACTTATCCTAAACCTAGGAATAACCTAATTTAATAATAAAAGGCTGATACAATTAAAATAACAAATAACAATTAAATACTAATAACTAATAAATAAGTCCGTCACTTCTTGCTTCGCCTTGAATACCCCTTTAGAGGCCTCGGGATCGTATCAGTTTCGTCTCTTTATTGATCTGGCTTTCAGGGCCTTCTCCCCCCTCTTGTAACTCTTTCCTAACATCAACGAAAAGGTTTTCGTTTTCTATCAGAAAATTAACGTTTCTTTTAAAACACATGCTAAAATCAGCTATTTTTCTATTGATATATTCTCCTTTGGGGAGTTGTTGGTTTTTTTTTACTGTAAAATGTTCCCATAAAATTTAAGCATCAGTGTCAATTTCATCTTGTCAACTCATAATTTTTTTCTCATTCTTTTTTTTGGTGCTTTAGATTTTAGACATTGATCTATCATGGAAGATCCACAAGGTGTCTGACGGTCAGAGAAGACGGGTGCAAATATGCATGGGTCTTCTCAAGGCATACAAGGTATTTTTTGTCACACTTATTTACCTTGCTGTTAAGGACCTTGTTATTATACTTTTATTATGGAAAAATACATTTATTATTACAATAGGGTCACGCACTTATATTTACCTCACTGTTTAGGGTTGGGTTGATTTTGGCCAAAATAATGAGAAAATATATGAAAAACAGTCAAACATGAACTATATTACAATCTCATGGAAGAAATTACAATATCACAGCCATTAGAGAGGGTTAGAACTCTCCAGATCAATCAACCAAGGAAAGATGACCCAAAATAAGACCTACCTTCTGCAAACCTTACCACCACTATTTTATAACCAACAACTATTTAATTTAACTAATACTTAAAGTACCCCTTTGATAACCTAATAAGCCCCAAACAGTTCATAGGACTCTTAGGGGGTGTTTGTTTTTCATATGTAAGGAGGATTTAGATGGAAGATTTACTAGCTCCTCCTTAAAAACCTACCCCCAAACGAGTTTTTTAACTCCTCAAAATAACATCTCATTTCTAATCATTCATTTATAATTACTCAATCATTTCTAACCACTCTCCTATTAACCCCTGTAATCATTCCTAAAAAGATAACCACTATCTTTGTTATCATTCCTACCATTTTTTGTTAAGGGAATAAACATGCTCTCTCCTCTCTCCTCTCCTCCCGATCCTCTTCCGATGACCTTCTCCGGTGAGTATCGTTTTTTCCGTTTTCCATGTCATCTTCACAGCCTCCATGGACCCGCTCCTCTCGCTCTGTTCAAATCGATTGGAAAACTTTTTCAATCTCTTTTGATGAAAACTATCAAGGCAGTCACGCAA
>JBBMEF010000004.1:3679636-3701015 GCA_037832685.1 Sicyos baderoa
ATTGTAGTAAATTTGAGTGAGAATAGACTTAAATTTCAAAAATAAAAAACAAAAAACCAAATGGTTATCAAACGGGGCCTAACTTTCTTCAAATCATAGGGATTAAACTTGTATTTTATCCGATTTAGTATTTGTTCAAAGTTGAGCTGTGGGCTTCTTTGAATCTTCGTTTCTGATAATTCGATGGTGGTTTGGTTTTGATTATTTGTTTTGTTTTATTATTATTATTATTATTATTATTTGCATATATGTTTAGCTGCAACCGGTGATTGCTTCTCCAACACATTATCTTTTCCAAGTTGTTCGAGAGGGGATCACTTTCTTGGCCTGCACCCAAGTTGAAATGCCGCCTCTAATGGGTATTGAGGTAAAGTTATCATCTAGAATGAGCAAGAAATTGGGTTGCCTATTTGTGTTCTTAACTTTTTGATTCTTAGTTTCTCTGCAGAGTTGCTGATGTTCTCACAGATTATCTTGGGGTGTTGAATGAAGATCTGATCAAGGATAATTTTGTGATTGTATATGAGGTATACCAAAACTTATTCACTCATAAGCATGCTGTTTTTTTTTTTTGACAAAAACAATTTCTTTGATGCTAGAATAACTATAATCTTTGAAAAGATGAGATCGCTTCAACCAAGATACAACCATATTAACAATTAGATCAAAGAAGGAAGAGAAGTTAGTTGATACATCCTTGAATGTTCTTCTGTTTCGTTCCAGCCAAACGCCCCAAAAAATGCATAAACAAGTATTCCCATTTGAGTTTCTGATAGGATGCGAACTAGAACCCAAACATTGTATTGAAATATGAAAATAACCTCAAGCCCAAAATGAAACAACTCAATATTTTCATACCTCACCCTTACAACCTCTCTTATTTATTACCAAAATATTCTAACTAACTCTCAGCTAATTGCCCACTCCTAATATAAATCCTAATTCCTCTCAAGGACCAATCCTATCAGTTTCTTCCTGTCTTTGAATGGATATCAATGTGAAAGCAAGCAACTTTGGAACCAAAAAGTCTTTCCGAAGGGACAATGGTAAAAGAGATGGGCTTGTGTTTCCGCCTTTCCGGTCTCTTTTGGGAAATGATACACCAATGTGGAGAAAGATATATATGGGGCAGCCTTCTTTGGAGTTTATGAATTAAGGGAGTATCTTCCATTGTAGTTCTAAGAAATTTTCTCTGGGAAAATGGATGGTTAGATTAATTCTCTGTTTATGCAAGTTCTCGAGCATACTTATAAGCGGTAGTTTTATAGTTATGAATTTGAATTATAAATTATTAATGTTTTAGTCAATAGATTTATTTTTCTTTATTTGGAGTTCAATAAACCATGCTTTAGTTTAGTTTTCTTTTTAATTTCGTAGTTTGCTAGTTGTTTACTTACTAGGTGGCAGGGGTGGCAGATTACCGATTAATCCTCTCTAAATAGTGGTTAAGTCTCATGTACTGATTGACTTTTTGAATCATAATAAAATGCTCCTTTTTTATGCTTGATTGCGTCAGTTCTGCATGAACTAAACGATTATCAAACGGGGCCTTAATTATTTCTCATCTCGCTCAATTTTATGCGAACCATCTTTCATCTTTGAATTGATAATTTCTTTTGGCTTAACCTGGACGTAATAGTTAGTCAATTGCAATTTGTAGCTTCTGGATGAGATGATAGACAATGGCTTCCCCCTCACAACAGAACCTAATATCCTGAGAGAAATCATAGCTCCACCAAACCTTGTCAGCAAAGTATTGAGTGTGGTGACTGGTAACAGTTCTAATGTGAGCGAAACCCTTCCAGGCGGCATTGCATCTCATGTTCCATGGAGAACCACTGGTACAAAATATGCTAAAAATGAAGTTAATGTTGATCTTGTGGAGGAGATGGATGTGATTCTTAACAGGTCCTGAAAGCTTGTCTTACTTTTTATTTTTGAAATACAAGTACTTAATTCCATCCACCAATTATACTTTTACCTCTGAATTAGTAATTTTTTTTATATCAAAATTTTAATTTGGTTTCTGAAATCATACATTATACAAAATCTATGATCTTTAGGGGCTATTTGGGCCTCCAACATCAAGAAGGGTAATGGTTAGCTTTTCCTTGTCAGAGCCAACAAAGATTATTACCCGAGAATAACTAGTAATCACTATTCATCTCAATCCTTTTTGACCATTATCGTATTCCACATTAATCATTATCGTACTGCATAGTAACCATTATCATATAGTCCACCCAAACGTTTTCGACTCATCGTACTACATAGTAACCATTATGTGCAGCCTAAACGCATGATTATCCTTTAATCATTTTTTGTACCCCAAACATAGACATTGATTATCACGACGCTAAAAATTATTACTCACTAACAACGGTTATCATCTCCTTGCCCCAAACGCCTTCCTAATACCACATTTCATTAATGCATATCAATAAAAGGGTTAAAGAATATCAAGCACACTAGAACAGTAGACATGCTGTATTCAATCTTGCTGTTAACTTTCTTGTTCAGGGCTGGCCACCTTGTCAAGTGTGAAATTTATGGTGAGATCCAAGTAAATTCTCATCTATCTGGTCTTCCTGATTTGACTCTTTCATTTACAAATCCTTCAATCCTTGATGATGTGAGATTCCATCCCTGCGTTAAGTTTCGCCCATGGGAATCACATCAGATCCTGTCATTTGTGCCTCCGGACGGACAGTTTAAGCTTGTGAGTTACAGGTATGTATAACTTGAAGTATATCTGTACTATATTTTAGCTTCTAAGATTGAATTGCTTGTATTTTGAGATGAGGAACATAGATACATTCCAGCATCTACTTTTCCACCTAATTATATGCTATTTATTTGTATTCTCTCATTACCAAACCAATTTTACTTCCATTCAGGGTAAGAAAGTTGAAGAATACTCCTATATACGTAAAGCCTCAGTTTACTTCAGATGCAGGAACATGTCGTGTAAGCGTGTTAGTAGGTATTCGACATGATCCTGGAAAGCCGATTGACTCAATCGATGTCCAGTTTCAATTGCCCTCATGCGTTTTATCAGCTGACCTTACTTCAAATTATGGAACAGTGAATATCCTATCTAATAAGGTAATTGCATCACTTTTTATTCCATAAAATGTTATATTTCGTTAACCTGAAGAAAAAGGAGTTATATACCATCCGTACTTGCTAAAAGATCCGATGTTTATATGATGAATATGCAAGTTTCTTTCTTGGGATTCCTTATTAATTATGCCTAAAGAAAGATGTTCAAATTTCTAAAAGATCTGATGTTTATATGATGAATATGCAAGTTTCTTTCTTGGGATTCCTTATTAATTAGGCCTAAAAAAAGATGTTCAAATTGAATCATGTTAAATCATGAATAACCCAAGTCCCCGAAGGGCAACTTCGTGGTTGAGGCTGCGGATTCCAAGACATCTTCCTTACGAGATCCCTGGTTCAAAGCCATTGGGGAGCGCTTAAACTAGAATACCTCAAGTATAGAGAAGCGAAGCTCCAATTTCCCAGTTTAAAAAAAATGAAAATCACCAATAACCCAAAAGTCGATGTATTGGGATTAACTTGATTATAAGTTAGGGTTAATTTAATTATATCAATCTTTGAAGGTATGCTCCTTTCAAGGTCCCAAGTTCGAGACTCACCTGTGACATTACTCCTTCGATGTCTCCCAGTGCCTGGCTTAGGGACGAGTGTGGTTACCCTTATTTAAAAAAAAAAAAAATTATATCAATCAACACTTCTCATCACTTGTGGATTTGAAAATTTGAAAATTCGAAAATGTCCATCAAGTAGAGAACACATGACTTATTGCTCTGATGCTATTTTGTATCATGTTAAATCATCAATCAACTAAAAAATTTAAGCTGATGAGTTGAGGTAAATTTAATGCGCGGGCAAGCAGCTGAGTTTTCAAAAAAAAAAAAAAAAGGTGTTTGGTTACCTTACCAGATCTTTGGGTTTCATTTTATATAGTTATTAGTGAGTGGGCAGGTTCCTGAATTGCTTGTTTGTTTGATTAAGGACACTATATTATACTTCTTATTCTCCTACAATAAACTAAATCCTCAATGAATTTTTTATTCCTGATAAGATAAAAAAACAATGGAATTCTTTAATTTCTTGTAAACTTGTTTCTACAGATCTGCTCTTGGACAATTGGAAAGATGCCAAAAGATAAAACCCCTTCAATGTCTGGAACATTAAAACTCGAGACAGGATTACAACAACTTCATGTATTTCCAACATTTCAAGTGCATTTTAAGATCATGGGCGTGGTTCTCTCTGGCCTGCAAGTAGATAAACTTGACGTGAAGAATCTGCCTAATCATCCTTACAAAGGTTTCCGAGGTCTCACCCGAGCAGGGAAGTTCGAAGTTCGGTCGTGAGCTAGCACGGTAGTTACCAATTGTCACATTCACGATGATCTGTAGCACCATTCTTCTGTTAAAACCTCAAAGCACAATCTCATGGATTCTTCCAATAAGTTTTCTCATTTGTAAAGTTTGTTTAAATGATGTCTTTTAGCAGCTCAGAAGTGATTCCTGTTTCAGTGAAATTGATACTGTGTCAATCTTTGATTCCATTTTTTTTTAATCAAGGATGGAAGAAGAAATGTTAAATTAGTGAAACATGACTTTCATTATCAAACTCAAAATCCAGTAGCAATTTGCTTTGATGTTAGAAAGTACAATATTTCAGCTATTACATCTGGAAAGAAAAAGAAAAAAAAGCCTCAGGCATTCACTTTGTTGACTCTGAAAGAATCCATGACCTGACGCAGATCATTTTCTTCTTCTACGAACACATTTTCTGGGGTTTGTAATCTCAACTCATATAGTCTACTGTTTTCGACTCCGAGAACTGAGAGATATCTCCGATTCCATTCCAGACGAACCACCCGATCCTGCGGCATTACTGCCAGTTCATTGTTGTTTGCATATGACTTTATGTTTACCTGATGCCCACAAAATTGTAAGATTGGAGATTGTCATGATGCATTTGAAGAAAAGAATAAGCTAAGCAACATATTAAGATGCAGAGAGAAATGTGAAAGTGAAACAATTTGGCAACTAGAATATTACAACTCACAAGAACCAAAGCATTTATTGGAAATGGATTCTAACCAACTTGAATGTCACCAACTCACAGCAATTTTTGTAATGTTATGTTAGGCTGTTAGGGTAAGCTTCCAATTGTGAAGACTTACTCAATAAGTAGTGTTGGAAGAGGGGATTGTGTTATATGGCAATGTGTTTTTGATATTTGTGATTGTTCGGACCCTATAACATTTGAATGTCAAAAACATTCGTAGAAAATTATTCTTAGATAGATCATGGATAACTCTTCCTCTCTTAATTCCCAAGACCTTCTTGATCACTAGGCCACTCCATCAACATCTAAGGAATGGAGACACATGAGGTGTCTACAAATTAATGTCATAGATGAATCTCAAACCTGGGACCTTGAAGGGAGCACACCTTTAAAACTCAAGCCTTCGACCATCACGCTACTTTTTGGAGACAATAAGACCATAAGAAACAGTAACTTTTGGAGAGAAAAGGCCTCTCTAATTGCCTAATTCAATATTTTCTTTAAGTATTATCTTCAATTTCTGAACCTTACATGTTACTTACTCTTACACCTTTTTGTGTTTTCTATATTTATTGTTGAAGATTTTACACTAATAAAATAAGGAGACCTCACATTAAGAATAAGATAAGTGAGCTACTTATTTCATATGGAACCCCATGTTTATCTAATATACTATTAAAGCTTGTAGAACCCAAACAAAAAGAGAGGTTTAGTTGAAGATCTCACATTTGATAAAGTGGGTAAATCATACACATGCATGAATTGCTAATTGATTTCAACATGTAACCTTATGTTTATCTAATACTAAAAATTGTGTATTCAAGCTTTCCACTCAACAAAAGGCAGAAAAGGTTTTCAATAGCATTCCCTAATCATAATCACATGAAGAACAAGTTCTTGAACCAGATAAAAAAATATATATAAAATAAAAAAAGTAAAAAAAATCTATAAATTCACATTACCTCAACTTGGTAGTAAGTCCTCCCATCATCAGCCAATCTGGAAGAAGTAGAAAGAACATTTGATTCCCTTCTAACCCCAAGCCTGGTAGACATAAACTCTGTCAAATACTGCTTCAACACTTTCTTCCCTGCTTCTTCGGGAGGTCCCAAGTCCTCGACGCTCTTATAGCTCGACGAAGACGGCGACGAGAACCCGACAGAAAGATTCTCATCAAGAACAAACGGATCCCGGAAGAATATATCAGCCCCGGCCCCTCGAACTTGAATCCAATTCTTAGGGTACTTGAATGAGTAGCCATCAAAAGTGTCAATGTATTCCAATAATCCAACAGAGGGCTCAGCCAATGCAGAATTAGAGAAAACACAAGTTGACAAGATCAACGCCATTGCATTCCTCCTTGGCACTGTTAGGGCTTTAATCTGATTACATATTAGAAAGCTATAGCGACAAATGCATCAAGTAACAGGTTCCGGACCACAGATTACAATCATATCCAAATGAGGTATTGTAATCACTCATTTTTAATCGTTCAAAATAATCACTCATTTTCAATATCTCATTTCTTTCTAACCAGTCAAAATAATCGTTCATTTCTAATCTTTTATGTCTAATCATTCATTTTTAACCCTTCAAAATAATCACTCATTTCTAACGCATTCAGTTATTATTTGCAACCCTTCTACAAAAATCATCATCAAAACGACCTATACACCCCTTCTACAAATAATCACATCCAAACGTGTTATTACTTAAACTCAAATTTATAATCACTCATTTCTAACACATTCAAACCAGCTATAGTCTACAACCCTCTACACGAAAATCATCATCAAAACGAGCTTTGAAGAGCAACCCATCTACAAATAACTAAATCCAAACGAGTTTGTTACTAAAACTCAAATTTCCAATCATAACCCCTAATTTATAATCACTCGACAGTTCCACATCCAAACACCTTTTTAGGACTATAGCGACAAATGAAAGCACATGTTCCAGATTAGAGAATTGGTTGAATTAGAGAGCGTAATTTAGAAATGTGAAGCGATTATGGAAGAATTACCGATTGAGATTGAGATTGAGATTCGGAGCTGAGTGAGGCGCGGCATTTGGGGAATGAATGGAGGAGGCAGCGTGGAGAAGGGGAAGTGCTTGAAATCATGCTTTGCCGAATCGAAGAGCTCAGAGTGTGAATTGGAGCTAAGAACGAGTCCACCATTACAGCCATTGAAACCAATCTGCAAAATCTCTCTAATGGAGAAAATGAACCACTAGAGAAGATAAGATACTTTTCTTCCAACCTCCATTTTTCTTTTTCTTTCCTTTTTTTGGAAATTTGATGAATAAATCTTCGAAACAAATACCAATTTTCGGGATCTATGACCCTGGTTGAACTCGTTTACAATAAAATAATAAAATTATTAAGTCACTAACCTACTATAAAAATCCTGTGAATTATTAAACTTGAAAAATTGATGTCGAAAACAATGAAACAACTGCGTCCACTTACCCAATTGGTGTCTGATTTCCTTTTAATTTTATGCATTATTAACATTGTATATTAGTGATAATTGATATATGCATTAATGTATATTAGTGGTAAGGTAATTGATATACACTTTCAAAAAGAAAAAATAATTCTTTTAGAAATTATAGTTTTGAATCTAAAGTATTTTTGTTGTATTTAATTTTTTTTTAAACGGTTTACAAAATGTTTAGAGATTTGAATAGTTTGTTTCGCATCTTATTATTATTATTACGATAAAATATTATTTTGGTAATCAACTATTTTATTTAGATCTCTAAATTTTTAATTATTTAATTTTGGTTTATTTAGTTTTCTCCGATTTTAAATCTGAAAACATTTAGTTTGTTTTCTTCAGTTGGTTTAGTATTTGATTATTGTTTTATCTTTCTACTTCATGCTCTGTTTTTTTTTTTTTTTTTTTTTGAAATACAGTTTTTTATAGAGAAAAGTGAGAGTGCGGAAGAAGATACACATGATTTTTGTTTAATTATTATTTTTTTTTTTTTACACTTCATCTATTTTTAATCATGGTTAAATATTTTGTTTAACTTAATTATTGTTTTCAACTATTCATTTTTAATTTTTTTTTTTTTTTAATATTTATGATTTTTCGGGTTAGCTTTCGCATATCTCGAGTCTTTTACGGGATATATTGCTTTACATAGAAAATTAATTCCTAACTAGGTAGGTGGTTATCATGGAGTTTGAACTCATCACCTTATGTATCTCAACATCTATTTTGACCAATTGAGTCACTTCGTAATGATTCATTTCTAACTTTTTAAAATAACTCATTTATGATTCTTCTATTAAAAAAACCCGCTTCCAAACAGATAACTCCTCATTCAAACACCTCCTAAGAGATTTGTCAGTTAACTCCTCATTCAAACACCTCCTATGAGATTTGTAATTAAGGGAACAGAACAAATACCGATTATAGGTATCGAACCGTGATTATGGAGTGAAATTAAGTTAACACCAAACCAAATAACTAATCACGTCACTGATTTATTCGGTACATTTAATTAGAAACACGTGTAAAAAGGGTATGGAAGAGTGTATTGGTAGTTTGTAGGTGGGAGCTGATTGCAATGTGACATTAATTAATTAAAACCCATAAATACAAAAATATGCCACCGACTTTATTTCTTCACTGTACTAATAAATACTTTTAATTTTCCTACCTATCTATGACGTGTCACAATTTCACTGGCTATCTTCCCCCAAACCAACCCCCTTTAATTTTGCAATAAATCCTTTCAACTGCTTATTAAATGGCTAGTTAAACTTTCAGTTCACACCCTACGCCTAAATTACCATATTACCCTTCTCCTTCTTAAATTAGACATTAACCTTGTAGCTTGATTAAGACTCAAATGTGTGACATAAAAATGATAACAATCACCAAACTGTAATCACTATTTTCTTTTTATAAAAGTAAACTAAAAAAAGAACATTTTTAATCCCTAAATTTTCGATTTGATTTTAGTTTACTTCTTATATTTCAAAATCAAATATCATACGGATAAAAATATTTAATCTTACAACTTAAAAACCAAATTGAAACTAAATCTCAAGTCTATAATTAAAACAATAATTTTATTTTTATTTTTATTTTTTTCAAAATTATTATTTTTCTGGGAAGAGGTGCAAGAGTTGCTTTTCCCACACACACCATGTGAATTCTCTTGCCCTTGACTTTACCAAGGGCAAATTGGTAATTCAGTAACAATGAATGCCAAACAGAGAAAGCAAGGATACCATCATGGTAATTTCAGTGACAATTAAGGGCAAAAGAGAAAGGCAAGGAGAGCATGTTACCCACAACTTTTTGCCAATGGCAATTTGGTAACTTCAACATAAAACAAGGATGGCATTTTGGTAATTAGAGAGAGAAGAAAGGGCAAAAAAGAAAGCAAGGGACTATAAGAAAGAAAGACCCCCAAACCAATTCTCAAACCAAAACCAAAAAAAAAAGGAAAAAAAATGTCAGTTGTGTCAGAAGAAATCAAAGCAAAACCAAAAGAAGAAGTATACAAAGGAGATGAAGCATGCCAAGAGAAATCAAAGGAGCTGCTAAAGGAAATAGGGCTCCCAAATGGGCTATTACCCTTAAAAGACATAGAAGAATGTGGGATTGTGAGGGAGACAGGCTATGTTTGGCTAAGGCAAAAGAAGAGCACAACCCACAAGTTTGAGAAGGTTGGGAAGCTTGTCTCTTATGGCACTGAGGTCACAGCCATTGTGGAGCAGAACAAGATCAAGAAGCTCACTGGGGTCAAGACCAAGGAGCTCTTGCTTTGGGTCACTCTTAGTGATATCTATGTTGATGATCCCCCCACTGGTAAAATTACCTTTCAGACCCCTGCAGGGCTATATAGGACTTTTCCTGTCTCTGCCTTCCAACTTGAAGAGCCTCTCAAGAAGGAACAACATGGGGTGGTGGAAGCTGCTGTTCAAGTTAAGGAGGTCTAGTTAAGGCTAATCTAATCTCATATATGTATTTCTTTTCATTCTATGTTTACAACAATCTCCCTTTTGTGGCTTCATGTGTCTTTTAATACTTACTTAATCATATCAATCAAGATGACAACAAATTAGAATACAATTATGTGTATTTGGGGTCGAAGGAAATGATAAGAGGAAAGAATTATTTGTGTTTGAGTGACCGCGAATGATTACAAGAAGAATGATAATCAATGTTTGAATCTAGGAAAAGAAATTATATATATTTTCAATTAGGGGTGCACACTAACCCGATAACCCAAGAAACCCGAACCAACCCGAACCAAATTGTCGGATTGAGTTAAATACATAAATGAGTTGGGTCGGGTTCAAAATCATGGAATTTTCATAGGTTGGGTTGGGTCAAGGGTTGACCTAAATCAACCTAACTCAACCCGACCAACCCGAATTTCATATTTAGTTTAAAAATATATATATTTTTACCCATAACATAATTATTATATTATTTAATTATTTATACTATATGTTGCATATTTATTTTATTTAATTATTATTATTAGACTTTTATTTTTTAATATTTTTTAAACCTATTCATAAAGTTTTGAAGTTAGGTAAACTTGAATTTTGCATTAGTAATAAGAGTATACTTATGCTAATGTTCGTCTTAAGTTTCTATGAATCGAAAAAGAGGCGTTAGAAATTGTCTATTGAGTACATTGCTTATTATGGTGAGCTTTTAAAATGTTAGGTTAGTTGCAAATTATGAACCCGATAACCCAATCCAACCCAACCCGAAAATAAAGCGTTTGGTTGTGTCTTTAATTGGGTTGGAGAATTGACCAACCAAAATTTTTGGGTTGAGTATTAAAAATCATCTCAACCCATGTTCACCCCTACTTTCGATCATATTTACGAATGATTATCACTATTTGAGTGACTTTACTATTTAAAATCAACCCACCTATGATGCTTAACTGATACACAATAAACGTGTCATATAAATGTTAACAAAATATTAGGTACGTATTTATTAGGCACATAAATGGAAAAGTAAAGAACTTTATATATATTTATGAGTTCTACCTAACAATTGGAATAGGGAGATTCGAACTCGTAATCTCTTGATCATTAAACATACATTACTTTTAAAGTAGTCTTAATTTTTAAGTAGTTGGTTTAAGGATTTGTTAGAAATTTCTTGAAGGACATGCCTTAAATAGACCATTTTTTTTTTTTATATATGTGACTATCTAGGCTAATTTGCACGCATCTCGACCTATGTCACAAGATATATCGTCTAGTCCTATGATATTTGGATGTCAAGAAAACTTGTAGGAAATTAATTTCTAGGTTAGTGGCCACCAAAGATTGAATCTATGACTATTATGTTTTCCAAGGCTCTCTTGACCACCTAGTCATTCCATGATAGTTTAGACCGACTTAAATTGCTTAGAGACCAAACTTGTAATATAAACTAGTACTAATAATTCAAAACAAATGGATTATGATGCATAATATGCTAGAGAAATCAAACTATGGTACATCCTGCTGCAACATTTGCTTGAAAACTTGTAGGTCCTCATAGCCATCATCTCTGTGAGTGAACCCTGCAATCAAAGTAGTCCATGACACAACATTATTCTTCATAAGTATATCATTAAACACAGCCAATGGATCACCCATGGTAGCACAACAAGTAGCATACAAGCCCAAGAGTGCATTGCGGGATACATCGACTCGTCAATACCGTGCTCCGTCGCCAAACCATGAGCCAAAGTCCCACATGAAAGAGCATTCAAGCCCTTGCAAGCCTGAGAACTTAGACATAGTGAGGGCATTTGGCTCAATATCACTCATCATCTCACACTTGAGTATAGTGATTGTAAGAAGTAAAGGCAACAAACCATAGAATCAATCACACCTCATTCAGGCATTTCATCAAACAGGTTACAAGCATATATGGGCATGTTTGCCCCGTGGACAAACCGTGGAGTTGGCTTGGCTTGACTTCTATTCCATATTTGCCCCATGGAGTTCCATAAGTCCATCCAACTCCTACCCAACTCTACGCGTGGGCTCCACGTTTTTATTTAAATATTAAAATATTAAAAAACTACTCAATATTTATTTTTTATTTAAATAAAAACTTCAACAATTCACTTTCCATCACATCAAACATAACTTTATTATTAAAAAACTATTAAATATTTATTTTTTTATTAAATAAAAACTTCAATCATTCTCTTTCCATCACATCAACCTTAACTTTATCTTTTCTTTCCTTCCCCCTAACATAAACTTATTTCACTTATCTTCTCTTCTCATCCCAACTCAACACAACCCAATTCATCCTCTCAAAGCCAAACATGCCCTATATGGTTAGGGCTTTGTCAAAGTATGATTTGATGAGATTTTTGCGGCTAAAGTGGATGGCCCACCCACGCTTGTCCCTCAATCACGCAATGAGAGACATCGAAGGGAGAGAGACATAAGATGTATCTACAAATTTCATTTTTTTAGGCGAGTGTCAAACATGAGTCTTTGAGAGAAACACATTTTCAAAGTTAAAGCCTTCAACCATCGCACCCCTTTTATCTTTTAACCTTATCTAATAGAACAACCAAATTGTTATATTTTTAAATTGAGTCGAGTTGAGTTTTTAAATTGAGTTATTTTCTTTTTCCTTTTTAATACTCAACTGATAAATGATAAATGTGTAAAATAAAAAAAAAAGGTATGATACATATTTAACAAATATACTATCTTGTTGATACATATTTAACAAATACCTAAACTTAAATTACATATCTTGTTGATACATATTTAACAAATATACTAAAATTTATCTTATGAATTTATTTTACACATATATAATATTGTTTTTAATTTTAGTTGAGGTTGACCGAATTGTCAATCCAATAAAATTATAAAATCATAACTTAATCTAACTCGAAGAAGTTGCTCTAATTGGAAAATTTCTTTATTTTTTTTTTATTTTTTTTTTAAAAGTTCTAAATTTCTAAATAATAAAAAATAAAACCCTACACCCGTACAGTCCGTTTTCATATTGCTCTGCTTCCTCGTCTCCCATCTTTGGCTATCGCCGGAACGCAGTCCACCGTCTTCTGCTGCAATCTCTCGCGCCGCGCCAACCACCGTCTTCGTCGCTTCAACTCTTATTCGCTCGCCTTTGAGGTCTGTTCTTTCTTACTATTTGTTTCTTCCGATTCATACATACAACTCCAAAATCGCCTACATTTCTATTCACTTCAATTTTGAGTTCGTAATCATCCCAATCTGACCTGCTCATGATCTGGATTGAATTTTTTCGTTCAAAGCAAGGTTTGGAATCATACTTGAGTGAAATGATTTCAATTTCAATTTCTAGTTATCAATCCATTATTCCACTCCATCAGATTTTTATTTTATTTTATAATTTACTGATTTTAGTGTGGTGTGGTAAGCTGGTTGATCTTTCGATCATGTGGTTACGGCTACAGATTTCGTGCTTCTGTTGTTTCAACTTAATCACTGTTTTTGTGCCAAATTAAACTGCTAATTTGTTGATTTGGGGAAGCATTTGCAGATTTGAGCTGTTCTTCTGTCCATTCTGTCACTTATGTTTCTGTTGGAAAAGAAATGAGAACGATTGATTAGAATATTTTGAGAATAAATGAATAATACAATCGAAAATTGAATGAAAGATTGTCCATTTTTCTACAAAGTTCAAGAATCTCAAAAACAGATATACAATGGTTGCTTTGAACAAATTGTTTTTAAGGGTGACAAAAAAGTTTTATGGTTGAATTTTATTTGTGCCTTCTTTTGGAAATGGGGGTTGGAAAGAAACGATAGAACATTCAATAACTCCCACCTATCTTGTTTCGATCTACTAGAATTGGTTACTTATTCTGCTCTATATTGGATTCGTCGTCTCCTTCATCCTTCTATACTTAATACCTTCCTAGAAAAGTTGCACATGATTTGAGACTGATGGGTTTGTTGTCCACAGCAAAAAGGATGGCGTGGAGGCAGATTATCTCCAACCATAGGTCTATACTGCAACCATACTCGGCTCCTCTGTTTGCTAGATTCTTTTCTAAATCCATCCCATATGTCGGTAAGTGTTTTTTTTTTCGTCTTAATTTATGTGTGCTTTATTCTCATCTTGATCCAAGAATTGAGCCTTATGGTCAATTAGGTTTTTGGAATATGGAAAATATAATGACTTAGTTCTGTCAGCCGAAAGAGGAGTGAAGGAATGTATAGTTTACTGAACAGACTCGGAATGGAACTTATTTTGTATCTCTTCTGTTGAATGAATTTATTACCCAAACAGAAGCCAGGATATGATTCACTGTCTATTATTAAAAGGAAGCGGGCGAAGTAAACGATCTGATATTTCAGAAAGTTGAAAAGTACTACAGTTACTTAACTTTCTGTATGTTAATCTTGCCACTAGTATTGATATCTTTTTATGTTGGTTGTTTGTCAACATTTGTTTGCTATGATTTCTTTGTGAGTCTGTGAACAGTATTAAATGTCTGAATTTAGAGTCGTTAGATAATTTATGTGCGCTTGATTTTTTGTCATTTATGTTCTAGTAAAGGTCGGAATACCAGAATTTTTAAATGGTGTTGGGCATGGGGTTGAGGCACATGTGGCTAAACTTGAATCAGAGATTGGCGACTTCCAGAAGCTGCTTGTTACTCGCACGCTTAAGCTGAAAAAACTTGGAATTCCTATCAAACATGTAAGTCTTTTTTCAACCTTATTTTTATTTTTATCTTTATTTTTGCAAGGACACCAGTTGAATACTTGGTGACTTCAACCTTCAATCTGCAAATACATGGCTACATTCATGAATTTCAATATGTAAATGATATGGATTATAGCAAGACTTAGACCTGTTTGATCGGCCAAACAACTAAAAGGAAAGGCAGCATACCCATAGGCTTTATATTACCCATATTTGATCAGCTTTTTGGAGGTAACAACTCGAGTTTGCAATGCAACTTTATTTGTTCTGGATAAGCTCTCTAGGTTCTTCTTTTGGTGCTAGCTACTTTTTTATGGCCAGTCTAGTTGTTATAAATGAAAGGGAAAACTACCTTTTTGGTCCCTTAATTACGTTTCATTTGGATCTCTGAGTTTTCATACTCAACAATTTAGTCCCTGAGTTTTGGATTTAGTTGCATTGACGAGACAGCTATGTTTTTCTAAAAGATTTTTTTTCTAAATTTTAGTTGAAATTAAAACACTTCAGCATTCTATTCCTTTGACGAGCGTGGTTACCCCGGATATAGTGGAGCGAAGCTCCGATTTCCCGGTTTCTAAAAAAATAAAACTAAAACACTTCAACATTGCGTTAGTTATTAATAAAAAATTAGATCAATGGACTAAAATGTAACTAAATCCAAAACCGACGGACTAAATTATCAATGGACTAAAATGTAACTAAATCCAAAACTGACGGACTAAATTTTGAGTTTGAAAACTCAAAGACTCGAATAAAACCTAACCTCATCATGGAGTGGCTAGTGGTCAATATGGCCTTGGGGAACTAAGAGGTGATGAGTTCAAACTTCAATCTATAGTGGCCACCTACCTAAGAATTAATTTTCTTCTAGTTTTCTTGACATCTCGTGACAATAGTTGAGGCGCACCGTGCACGCAAACTAGCCCGAACAGTTATGGATATATATACAAGAAACCTATCCAAAAATTGAGGGACCAAAAATGTATTTTGCCATGAACAAAATGTATTTTTGTTTTCATGATGCCTTTCATTATTTCTAACGAACTATTCTTAGAAGAGTAGGACCAAGGTCTTTTGTTTGTTTTTCCACAAAGACATTCGGTATTTTCTTTTAGTTCCTTCGATATATTACTGTATATAGATGGGGAGCTTGAACGATTGTTTCTTTTAAGATCCTTTTGAAGTGTAATCAATAAGTTGAAGTTTGTTCTTTAGCTCTTTAGTTTTTGGATGATTAGTTATGTAAGAGTTTTCTATTTGTAATAACCTTCGTAACTTCGTGTATAAAGATGATATGAACTGAGCTAGATTGAAATATGAAATGAAAAAGAAATTCAAGATAACCAAGTTTTCATAGGTACTTGGCCCTCTTGAGAACACTCTATCAAGCCCTAAATCGTTACCAAAATATTGCCTATTTTCTCCAATTACTACCTCTCTATTTATAACCAAAGCTCTAACTAACTCCGTATCTAATTACTAATATACCCCTTATTAAGGGACAAATCAAATGTCTAGTTCTTATGGTCTAAGAAGCACGGACATGGGGATACACCATTCCTTAAAAATATTGGACACTAATATGTCGGAGACGCGCTATTTCTTCTTATTATTATTAATATTTTGTGATATGCTATTCAAAGATCATATCCAAAATATTTTAGTTTTTTCCACTAACTACGAAAATAATTAAAACAAAGACAAACATAAAAATTAAACTAGCATTTGAATTTAACTCACTTAGTTAGTTATATGAATCCATTTAAATTCCATAAAGAACAAAATCTCACCATTCTTCAAATGCCTACTAAAAATTCACAAAACAAAATTCGAAGCCTAATGGGCTTAAAAATGCATCTTTGCTTGATAAGTGGTCTTGGAGATTCGCAAAGGAAAAGAATGCCCTTTGGAGGGTTTTGATTAACAATAAATATTGTCCCTCTACCAACCCTTGCATCCCAGGTAAGAAGAATTTACACCTTTCAAAGGGTCCTTGGAGATCCATTGAGAAAGCTAGTACTCTCATCTTTGACAACATCGAGCACACGGTGGGTAATGGAAAAAAATACTTTGTTTTGGGAAGATACATGGATGGAATCAAACAGCCTTAAAGAGACATATCCATTGCTACATCATTTATCTCTGGAAAAAATATCAATTCATTGCTGATTTTTGGTCACAATCATTCCTGATTGGGACCTAGCTCTTAGAAGAAACCTCATTTTATCTGAGATCATAGAGTGGATTGATTTATCTCACAAATTGGAGGCTATTATCCTTGGTGATTGGTGATTGTTGTGATGAATGGAAATGGAAGCATGATAGCAATGGAATTTTTTCTACAAAATCCCTTTTACAGAAGATTTCTTCTTCTCAAAATCAGACATCGGCTGAATAAGGTCTTCTATTTACGAACCTATGGAAGGTCTTCGATTTATCTCACAAGGTCTTCCATGTCTCTCGGTACTTGGTCAGGGACGGACGTGATTACCTTGTAGCCAAGTTTCGATTTCCCGGTTTCAAAAAAAAAATGCAGGATACGAAATTTTGAGTGTCGGGTACGTATGCAACACGGATACTTTGTCAAAATATAAGTGTTCGTGCTTCCTAGCTTATGGTGAGTTCTTAAGAGAAGGTTTGGTCGTTGGGTTCAATTTTCTTGGAGTTTTATTCTTAACCTCTAAGGCGTGTTTGGGAGCATCGTTTATTAACTGGGGTTGAATTATCATAACTTAACCGCCCACCAATTAAAATAATTGGTGGGTTGGTCCAAACCCAAGTCGTTTTACATAACCCATGCTCTTGTTTGAGATTAATCATTTTTCTCTTCTTTGTTATAGTAACTTGCACTCCAAACATCGTTTAGTATAATAACCTATGTTATAATAATCTGCACCCCTATTGAGATAAAATGGCATCTATTGTCAGTCAAAGCTGGATCAGTTGCAACCCCGTTGGGTTGGGTAAAGAGACGCCTATTATAAAATTATTTGATACTCTCTAGAGTCTAGATATGCAGTTAGTTGCATCAAAAGGCTTCCTTGCGTGTCCCACTTAATATTCGAAAGTGTACAAAAATACATGTACTAGCTTCGTGGGAAATTCGAGAGTTTCCCAGCTCTCTTAACTTGTAGCTTATCATCCTAAAACATAATTATCCTCCCCTATATCAGTTATCTTATACAGTTACTAGATTCACACCCCTTTCCCACCTACAAGTATGCTGTTACCAAATGGGTCTCACACTTGCCTCACACCTGTTTCGTGCTACTCCTTCCGTCGTTCGTTTATGTTAAATACATTAATAATAGTGTGACTATCACACACCTCACAGCTGGCTTTAAATCTCAGTCATAATACAAGTTTTGACAAGAACAAAGTTTTATAAATACCTTGTATTTGATTTAGAACAGTAGTGGTTTGATTGATGTCTTCACAATGATGCTGTTGGCCTAAATTTTCCTCTGTTGTCTGTGGCAGAGGAAGCTGATATTGAAGTACACTCACAAGTACAGGCTTGGACTATGGAGGCCGCGAGCCGATCTTGTGAAGGCCTGATGGTTTTAACTAGGTTTATCAGGTGAATGGAGTCGTTTGCTGATCCCGGACCTTAGTTTGTAAAACTTTCGAGGATAGTTTTTCGTTTACTAAATCTAAAGCTCATCCTCATTTTACTGCTTTTTAATTGTTTCTATGACTATATACTTATTCTATTCATTTAATACCATGCATGAAGCTCAAATTTAAGCGAAGTGCAAGTTCCAATTTATATCATGCTGCATGACAGGACAAAAGGGATTCTGGTTAGTAGGGGTCTGCTCTCTCTAGAACTAATGCTTTATAGACTCAGTCAAGACTCAAAACCATGACACCAAGTCTTTCTATAGGAGTTACATATCCAGAGAACTAGAAGCAATGGGCCTATAATAGATAGAGTTTGTGAGCCCAATCAAAAACTCATCCTAGGACCACACCCACTTTTTTGGTATCTATAGTGTCCAGGCTAGGTTACGTGCACATCAGTTATACTCAAGAGACAAATTGACTGACCTTACATTTTTTTTAAACCGGAAAATCAGAGCTTCAATCCACTATATCTGGGGTAACCACGTTCGATCTTAGGCCAGACACCGTGAGACATCAAAGGAATGGAGACACATGAGGTGTCTACAAATTAATGTGACAAGTGAGTCTCGAACCTGAGACTTTGAGAGGAGTACACCTTCAAAACTCAAGCTTTCAACCACCGTGCCACCTCTGGGGGACAACCGACATTATAACATCCGACTGGTAAAAAAATTAACTCCTAGTTAGATGTGTACCATGAATTAGACCCATAGCCTTGAGCACATCCGTTTTAGGATCAGTTTTGAATCTTTTGTCGCTATGTGAAGCAGTGCCACAAAAAAAAGGCAGAAGGCAAGGGCCTACCATTGATAGTGGTCATTTTCCTTGTCACAGCAAAGCCACGTGTGAGGCAATGATTGGGACCCACCCATTGAACAAAAATATGTGATGTTTGAGGTTTTATCATTACATGGGAGGGAAGTGGTGATGTTGGTTGGTTGGATGGATGGATGGATGAATGGATGCACAGGATTTCACCATTATTGAGGCCATTAGGTTTGAGCCACCACCACCACCACTTGTGTTGTGTTTGTCTCATTCTTTTTTCTTGTTCCCACCACCCACCAAGGCATGCCCTTCAATTATTGTTGTTTTTTTCCCCTCTTATTTCAATTATATGTTCCTAACTAGGAAATTTTCAGGTGAAATTGTCAGAATAGGACTCTTCTCTTGCTGTTGCATGTTCTCCTCTCCTTTAGAACCACATGGAATATGGATACACTTACATCTGCTTTTTTTTTTTTTTTTTTTTTTTATTATTATTATTATAATAAGTGATTCAAACTCATGATCTTGATAATGGACATACACATGCCAATTGAGTTGTTGTTCTCAACTTCTTGTTATCTATATTTTTTTTTTGAGTTCAACAACAATTGAAAGTATGAATTTGAATCCATGACCTCTTGGTCTTGGATGCACACTTAAGTTAGTTGAGTTATTGCTTTGTATTTGATTTCTTGATCAAACTCTTTCGAGATTTTTCTTAGATTTGTTCTAGATCTCTTAGGTTTTGATAGAATTGATTTTTAGTGTTCATTTGCTTGCATCTCTCCTCCCTTGCTTAAAATGGGAAGGGAGAAAAGAGGGTGGTCAGGTCAACAAATGTTTATGGTTTGTGTTGTATTTATGTGGCTTGAAAACTTTTAGTAAGTATTTTACTCAATAGAACGACACTATAGAACAACATTTGACATGCTGGGAGCGTGGGTGTGTTGTCATAGTGAGATGTCGCCCGCTAAATGCCTTGTCATCTAATTAGTGACGTGCATGATTGGAGTTATTGTAAATATTGAGGTTACTTGGTACAGTTAGTGATCCTTAATTGTAGGAGGAAAAAAAAGTTTTCCTATGTTTTAGAATAGTCCACAGGTTGTGGAAAACTCTTAAGACTAACAAGTTTGGAGATATTAGAAGAGAAGGATTGTTTGTTTATGGGAAAAAGATGGTATCCATAGAACATGGGTTTGGGCAATCTAAATAGGAAGAATGTTGGTTAAGGGGGACCCTCAAAGTTTGTTTAGGGGACTTATTGACAACTCAAAAGGTATACCCTCCACTTTGTCAGTTTCTTTACCCTCTCTCCTTTTCTTTTTCTGCTCCATTTCCAAACTAATTCAAATAACAGACCCTAACAGATTGTCAAAGGCCACACAAAAAAACTTTGTTCAAAAGGGCTTGGCTTCATAATGCTGAGAGATGAGAAGAAGGGGGCTGTTGTAAAGGCTGCTTTGTAGACATGTGCTGTTGTTTAAGGACATTCTAACTTTGTGAAGACACTGACTGCTCTGTTTTCTTTTGCATCACTTTCTGCTTTGTTTTGGGTACCTTCTCAAACCATCTAAAAAAAGAAGGGAAGAAATTAATATATATATATATATATAGATTAGATATGTATAAATTTGATAACTAAGCTCTTTATAGCACTTCAATTGATTAAGATGTTATGCATTTACCCTAAAGATTCAGTTATAGATTGTTTTGAACTTTTGATAGTTGTAAACCAACCTGGGAATGTTGACCTAATGATCAGAAACGAATTTGGAGATTTATGAGATGCTAGGATTAATTTATATAATCATTTATTTATGAATTATTATTTTGTTTTTTTTTTTTTTGTTTTTTTGCATTTTCACCACCGTCAAATATTGTAAGATGTATAAAGTCCCCGATATCAACTCAAATAATTCAATTGAGGGATCCTTAAAAATAAATTTTTTATGATATTTTCAACTTTAGAGCATATATTAACTCATATATTTTTCGGTCATTTTAATTGTCATTACAATTCATTTTATAACCTTATTAGTCGATGAAACCCTAGGACTCTATGCTTCGTCAGAAAAGGGTATGATAGCTACTTTTTTATGTATAACAGGATTATTAGTTACTCGGTGGATTTATTTGAGGCATTTACCATTAAGTGA
>JBBMEF010000004.1:3704138-3715871 GCA_037832685.1 Sicyos baderoa
GGGCAAGGCGTGAAAGCCCAATTAAAAGGGCATTTTGGTCTTTTCAAACGGTCTTTGCTATCTACTTAATTATTTTCATTCTTTTGCCATCTATGCAATTATTTATCTCATTTGTAATATCTATGCAAAATCCTCTATATATATATATATATATATATATATATATATATATATTTATTGTAATTAAAAAAAGCACACTTTCTTGTACAATCTAGTAAGTGTGTGCTTACAGATCCTCAATCTTCTTCATGATTCTAAATATTGTTGAAAAGAAAAAACAAATTATAATAAACCTACTTAGGAAAAAGAATACCATACACAAACTCTCAAAAATATATGCAAACACATTCGAATACTCACAAATATCAAAACAAATATTCACAATTTCTTTAAATATGACAATTTTTTTTCTTTCACTCATCATCTTCAAATAAAGGGATTTTGCATGTATATTAAAAAAAAAAAAAACCATGTATAGCACAATTCCCAAATTTGTTTATTTGGAGTACAGAAATGATAGAAGTCTATCAGCTCAAAACTGAATGATTGAAGTCTATCACTTGAATGGATAGAAGTTTAATAATGGTAGAATAAGAATTTTGGGCAAAATGTACCATGAATGAATTATTTAAAAAACTGTGTGGTATAATATGAAAATAAAAAAATGTGCTGTGAAGAGCAAGGGGGGAATTTTTTTTATCCAAAGCTTAGATTTGAATCATCTTAGTACAGTGAGAAAGCTCTATCAAAGAGATGTAAAATGACACCCAATTCACTTTCTAACAAGAGCAATATGTACTCAAATATGCAATACTTTTCCCAATACTCAATAAACCTTTAATTTGATTACAACTGCATAATTTGGATCTTAGAACAGGAAGATATAAGCTATCAAATTATGTAGAATCTAAATGTTATATAACTATTATAAGTGTGGAATTAATGTTACATTTGGGTTTGGTTGAAAAGCTCTTGTCATATTTATCAAATTAAGCCTAAATTCAATACATTTTTAATGCAAATTCCAAACGTCAAGCAAACAAGACACTGAGATGACGTATCTTTTTAAACCTTTTTTAAAATACAATGCGTGTTGAAATATGAAATTGGGAGAGAGATTACAATATCGACTCTTCCAGGATTCGAACCCGTGACACTGGTGTTGAACTGGTTTAAAACCAAACAAATAAAATCACTGCACAAATGATCCTTTCGATATCTGTAATAGAGTTTAATGAGAGTGCACTATATAAATTTGAATTATAAAACCCTAATCCCATGATTGACACTCTTTATTTTTGCCGTCTCTTTAATAAAATGTTCTCTTTTAACTGTGAATATTCACGTAAATTCTATGTTCTTCTCTTTATATTTTTTTTTATATATTAAATTGATTATTAATTATCATTTTCAAAACAATCTAGAGAATTCGAAACTACCACCAATTGATTCATTATACATGTTTTCGTCACTAAGTTAAGAATTAAGATCATTTGGATAAGTTTTTAAGAATAAGGAAAGAAGATACTAAATGATATGAACGTCATAAATGGGTCATAAAAGGGCAAAAAAACCCTCCATTTTAACCAAGTATATAATGCTCTATATTGTATAAAAAAATGTATATTTCAATAGAAAAGATTTTTTATCTACCAAATTTTAACCTTTTTGTTGACCCCCTGCTTTCCTTCTTTCGCCTAAAAATAGTTTAATCGACGTTTTAAAAAACGTCGGCTAAAATAGGCTTTTGCCGACGTTTCTTATCTGACAGCAAAAAGAAACGTCAGCAAAGCCCCTTTTTTATGTAGTATTTCGCTTGCAATGTTAATTTGTAGATATTTTTCAATTCCGTCTCGCGTGTTTCTACTCTTTGGATGTATTCCCGTATTATTATTTAGAGACGGAGCATGATATCAATTCTCTTGTTATAAAAAAAATTGAAGGATGTGATTGAATAAAACAACATTTAAAAATAAAAATTAATGGTTCAATTCCTGATATTATATGTTGTTGACATTTGACAATTATTCGTTTTTTACTTATTTGCTCAATTATTCCTTCAAGTCAAAGTAAATAATTTGCTCTTACATGCTTTTCATGTCACAATTGCATGATGTCTTGAAAATACTACAAATAATTCACAATTTACTAATATACCCACAAGCATCCGCTCAAATCACATAAAGCCCTCTAAATATTTTGATTAAAAAAAAATTACTCTTTGATTTTGTTAGGGTGTCGATTTTAATTTTAAATTTAAGTTCTATCAAATTGGTGGAAGTAATCGGTTCTAAAAAAAAAAAGATTGTTTATGATTTTTTTTTTTTTTTTTTTTTTTTTTTTTTTTTGAGAAAACGATTGCTTATGATTTAATCCAACAAAATTTCAATTCTACAAAACATAAAATCAAACCATGTAAATATCCAAATTTAAAATATATTAATAAAAACTTAAACATAACCATAAAATCGAGATACATAGTTTACAACAAATATTTTTCAGAAAAATGGAAGCTCAACTAACTAACTACATATATTTAATACAATTTATTTCCTACTTAAGAGATAAAAATTTGATGTTTAAGTTTGACCCACTAAAATAAACATAGAAGAAACAAATAAAACTTCATTTGAAAAAACAAATAGCCACAACCTTCAGGGTATGCTCCCCTCAAGAGGTGGCGCGTGGTTGAAGACTCGGACTTTGAGGGTATGCTCCCCTCAAAGTTTTAGGTTCGAGATTTATTTGTGAAACTATTCATTCGATGTCTCCGATACTTGGCCTAGGGACGGACGTGGTTACCTTATTTAAAAAAAAAATGGTTTTTGAAATGCTATCATACATTCATTAGAAGTGAAAATTGTTTAGGATACCTAAGTTAAGAAATTATCTTTTGGATATCATACATTCATTAGAAGTGATATTTTAGTTTAGGATACCTAAGTTATGAATAATATATCATACCAAAAATCCTAACATGATGAGCTGAATTAGAAATTAAACATTTATTAAAAATCAATCGTAATATTACAATATTGGAAGGATTTATGGTGTATTGACTTAATTGATTGATTATAAGTAATTTCAAGTCAAATCAATCGTAATATTACAATATTGAAAGGATTTGTGGTATATTGACTTGATTGATTGATTATAAGTAATTTCAAGTCCAATATAGTCACGGGTTTGATCTAGAAAGTTAACTTGTACGTCAAATTTTGTGTTCACCATCCTCAATTTAAACTAGAAAAAAAGAAGTAATTATACGACTTTTAAAATATTTTTGAAAGAGACAATTCAAAAGTTTTTTTTTTTAGAATCACAAATTGTATGATTATGGAAAGACTTATTGTCTCAACAATATTAAGTTTTTTTTTTCTTTTTCATCTATGTATGGGTATACTTTTTTAAATCCAATAAAAATAGGAGGTATGAGAAATTTGAATCCATAATTTATTGATCATGAGTAGATATTTATGTGATTGAATTATTGTTCTCGTTCGCACGTAGATACTTTTAAAAGCATAGGTTAAAGACCAATGAAAAATGTAATTGCTTAGCCTTGAGACATATATCATATAGATAGATGGGGTAGCTTTGAAATTTTGGATGTGGATAGGAAACCTTGTGTGCTATTCTACTAGATTTATTTTTCTTAAAGCTTGGTATACCAACTTCACAATTCTTTCTCTCTTTATGTTACACCTCTCTGATTTTGAACCTACACAAAGTATAAAGGATATTGACCTACTTCATCAACTTCTCCATCCAACTACCAACTTCTCTATGTACAAATGAAGGAAAAATACCATTTTGCCCCTTTCCCATTTTTTTTTTCTTTTTCCCAATATTGTTTTCCTACCAACAACACTACCAAGGGGGACAAAGATATCTGAATCAAATGTTTTTTGGAATTATTATATAAAAGATAAGGAGGGTCAATTTCCTCTTCTCTCAATAAGGCAGCCCTGTGGTCAAATTCATATAAAATACTTCAAAAATAAACCATCTTTTTCATATGATGAAAGCCTACCTAAGAGGAGAAGATGGTGAAAATCCATCATAAGAGAGAAAATGCCAAGTCAATGTCGAACCCCGAAAGGGTATTTGCGTAAATTCGACATGTCGAGAAATCGGAAGATATCTCTTTTGGAATACATTATATAAACTGAGGGATATGTATCTAAGATTGGTCTCAGATTGATTTGTGTGATCATATTGATAAAAGTTTCACAGCTTAAGATGATGGCCAGAGTTGGCAGCTTCCATAATTCTGTCAACCTATTCTGGTTTTGTTTCTTCTTTCTTCTTGGCTATGGATTTTCGACGGTAGTCGAATCTGCAGAAGGCGAGACCCTGGTATCCGAGCTTTTGAATCGAGATGAATGGAGAACGATTGCAGGATATGGAGAGGAAAGGCTGTCCACAGTTATGGTCACAGGCTCTGTTGTTTGTGAAGCTTGTGTGCATGGTGATAAACCTCAAGTTCATGCATGGCCTATTGAAGGTATATATGATAGCAGCTAACTCGATTTGGGCTTTGGAGGTATGCTCCCTTCAAGGTCCCAGGTTCGAGACTCACCTGTGACATTACTCCTTCGATGTCTCCCAGTACCTGGCCTAGGAACGGGCGTGGTTACCCTTTGATTTATTTACCTTTCTGATGGGTTTATTCAAACCAAATCAATCACTGCAGGTGCCATGGTGGGTGTGAATTGCCACAACACAGCAAAAAACAGCAAATCTTCTGATTGGGTACATGGAGTCACAGATGAATTTGGGGACTTCACCATTGATATTCCATCCCATCTCCACGCAACCCGCAACTTCGAAAAGGTCTGTTCCATCAAGATTCTCCGGACACCGAAGAACACAAGCTGCCGACCTGCTCATTTTTCTGGTCAGGCACAGCTGCAACTATCGTCGTTTGGAGGAGGCGTCCGCACATATACTTCTGGCGCCCTTAGGCTGCAGCACCGAACGTCTCGACCCCTGCAAGCTTGTACAAATAAGGGGATTGGTGACCAACAGAACTCATGGTAGACAAGCTCAGTAAAGTGTATGAATTGGTTGCAGACCATAACATATGGCTCATGTAGATGGCGCTCAAGTCACGATGATGAGTTATTGGTTCGTAGCTAGATCGATAAATTGAGCTTGCATAAATGTGTATTGTTTGTGTATAAACAACTCATCTTGTTTGTGTAATATAGCAATCTATGTCATACCATACCGGACAGATGCGTCGACTGCATCGAGTCTTCCACACAGTTTTATGTACTCTTAAGGTTGCATTGTATTCATCAAAAATCAAATAAGAGCCAAAGAGATCGCGTGTTCTTTAACCGTCATTGCACGGCCTGATGAATGATCTAATTCCAACAGAAAAACGAACCAACATAAGAAGATCAGGCGACCGACCAAAGAAAGTATTCGTTAACGAAACTATTAGAGAATATGGAGTTTCACCTCAAAATCAATTGGCAATGAGGGGAGTATTTCATATCTCTTACAAATGAGTTGTAGAATCCTCACCTTTCCAATGTGGGACAATTGCCACAAGGTGAGTATCTCCAACAGAAACATTACATGATTACGAATGACGAAAAACCGAAGTTTCTCTTAGTGCTTCTCCTATTTCCTTTCGTCGACTTGTGAAGTTATGTATCGTGCTACATCGGAACAGCAGGTAAGCTTATCAGCCTGTTCATCTGGGATTTCAATGGGACTAATTACCTTACAGGCATCGATTCTATCGAAATTCTTAACCAATCCAATCGCTCGATCAACTATTTCGTCCGAGCTCGTACCTGTTGATGTACACAATGTAATTTGTCCATTACATTCTCATCCTTCATCAACAACTGTATTGAAGTATAAGGTCCTCTGATCTTCATGTGCTTCAGGATGGAATTTCTGATGCTTTGCATGTTCAAAGGAGCTGAAATGAACAAAGCTCCATCATCAGTCAAAATCATTCATAGGCATACAAACCAATCATCAAAGGCTGAAATATGAAATGTCACTGATGTGTTGAGAGAGTTCAACAAAGAAATTTTCGCATGCATTTCAAGTTATCCAGACCTATTTTTCGTTGTCACACGAGGTAGTAGTCATTAAAAAAAATAGATTAATCGAAAAGGTCTGTGGCCTAATGGTTTCATTGTTTGGTAGAAATTCAATTCAACACCATGGTCATTGATTCAATTCTTGGAATCGATATTTGTAATCCTCACTTCCCCCAACCAACTGGTTCTAAACAAAAAAAAGATTAGTTATAAAAAAAGATAGACTAATCTTTTAAAACCAAAGTGCCAAATAGATCTTACCCAAGACTAAAGTGAAATAAATGATAATGAAACCTTTAAAATTGTAGAAAATCAATTGAAACAAAATATAAAGATAAAAGTATTTTTAATCCAAAATATTATTTTTACTATCATCTATTGTACACTTAGAAGGGAAAAGAGAAAAAGAAAAGGATTTAGCTTTTTTATTTTATGCTTTGCTCTCCACTAACAATACTTAAGCTAAAAGGCTGTGGCACATCTCCTGTACTCAACATGGTGCCATATGAAACCAACACCCAAATCACTTAGAACTAACTCAGTTGTTTAGCTCTCTCATTACAATCAACTAGCATTTACAAACATCAAAAGCAAAGCAAGAATCTCTGAACTAACTCAATTGTTTAGCTCTCTAACATATTGGTTATCAGCTTCATCACTCCGACCCGATGATCTTCAGACATTCCCTTTTCTTGCGTAACGATGATATGTTTGCGGTTGCTAGAACACTGGGCATCCTTTCACGGAGATCCCGGGAGCGGTTGGACACTTTGCCAAAGGACAATGGTCTGGTTCTGATCCCCACCACCTCAAGTTATGGCCCGGATTCTGCAGCGCAAAGAAAAGCAGCACACCCATGAAAGCTGTCCCTGCATCGAGCCCGGCCGAGAGGATGTAGTTGTACTTCTGCCACCAGCGTTTGTGGTACCGGAAGACGAAGTAGTTGAAAATGGTTCCAGTGAGGAGCCAGCTTGCTATGTTTGTAGGAGTTGCTGGTGGCATCCCTGCAAAGCCATAAGATATAACTGGTATGTTTATCAGTGGAATCCATTTTTTTTCGGGGAAAGCTTTGCTCAACGCCCAGATGGGAACCGGAAGGACAGCTCCGATCAGGAATAGCCACACCAAGTTGCGATACAATCCTCCAGGTCCAAACAATCGCCTCGGTCCGATCAGTCCCCAGATAACAGAAGCATCAAATGTGACTCGGTATTTCGGACAAGTCCATGGGCTATCAGGGTGGAGAGCATCAACATCGCAGATGTTCTCTATACCTTCCAGCATCCACCAAGCAACCGCCAGGTTAACCGTCCCAGCAACTAGAGTACCGACTAACTGAGGAAGCGAAAAACGAAACACGATACGACAACCAGTCAACTCAAGCTAGAAATTCTCAAAAGAGAGATGAAATCATGCTGAAGTTAGCAAAAAAAGATCACCTGAGCAGTGTACATGCATCTTGGTGGGATTTTCATATAGTGGCCAAGTTTAAGATCAGATAAGAAAGACAAAGCATGAACTGTACTGATCCTCCCATAGATCTTGAAAAGCAGATTTGCAATTGGCTTTCCAGGAAGAATATAACCAATAATGAACTGTGCTATAATATCATATCCAGGTTGCTGCATAAGATTCCATATGGATATCAGTATTTTGTTTTCGAATATGTTCAAAAGAACCTAAAGCCATAGAGACGAGCACTACTACAACTAGTTCCCGTTCAAATCGGTGTCCAATTACCTGGTTGGTTGTTGCTTGAATGACCCCGATCGGAAGGGTGACAATCCAAGCCATAGCAAAGGCAAATAGCATCCCCCACCACGGCAGTTGCACGTCGTCTTTCCACACAAACGACATCATAAGAGACAGCGCAATGCTCCCGAACAGTAAGATCAAGAACCACCATTCTGGAACCTGTTTGTAGTTTTGCATCAGCTTTGCATGGATGTCCAATTTTGCACTCTTGATTGCTGCCCTGCTTTGGTTCCATATCTCCCTACAAATTAGAGAACACAACCATCACTTTAGGAACTCAACTTAAAACTTAAATCCTGAAGAAAAAGTGAAGTTCATTTCTATCATCTAAAGCTAGAAAGATTCTCAAGACTCACTTTAGTTCAACTTTTCTTAGAAAGTGAAGCTAAGTTATGAAAAATTTTGAAAAAGAAAAAACAATTGAGGGTAGAAGATTTGAACTCGGGCTTTAATGGTCATGACTCATGAGCACATTTTATGTTGGTTGTAGTTGTACTATACTCTTGCCAGATGTTATGAGATATTTCTTCAATATTGGACACAAGGATTTAAAATCTTTAATAACAATTCAAGCAAGATTGTAACTCCATTAGAACATAAAATTTACAGAACACATTCACTTAATAAGGTTGAGATAGCAGAATAATAATCATGTAGCATCGATTTATTCCCCAATATTAAATATTATTTTATTTTCTGCCCATCCCAAATTAAAAATCATTTCTAGTTTGAAAAGGAATAATATTCTTCTCATCTAAGATTAAAGAATGACATTCTCATTCCCCATTCTAGCAAGGACCCACCATTCTTTTCTTTACATTTTTTTTCTTCTCTCCCCTCTCTTTCAAATTCATTCCCCCTCCCTTCCACCATTCCATTTGTCTCAGCAGATCACTTTCCACTAATACAATAAATTTAGTTCTTAAACTTTAGTAGCTAGCTATATCCATTTAATAAGCTTTAATCACATCAAACTTCAATGCATAATATGTTTAATTTTTTAAGTTCAACAACAAGAAAGATCTGAACTGAATTTATGATCGAGTATGAACATACACTTATGTCAGTTAAATTATTACTCTTGCAAGATAATTGTTGGTTGATTTGATACAACCCGATAAATAACTAGACAAAATAGAACCATCATGGAATAACTTAGTAGTCGAAAGGTTTTGGAAAACTAAAAGGTGAAGAGTTCAATCCATGATAATTACCTATTTAGGAATTAATTTCTTAAGAATTTTTTGAGATTCAAATGTTATAGAGTCATGCAGTAAATCACGTGACAATAGTCGAGATGTACACAAGTTGGTCTATCACAAATAACATTAATAAAAATAACTAACATAATAGGAATGGGATAATGGTCTAATGTTGCATATGTCACATTATTTTGTCCAAACTATCCATTTTCTTCAGCCATTTACCATCACAAAATTCAAATCAACCAATACTTATTTCAATAAACACATCCAACCTTATCACTTCATAGCTACAACACAGCATCACAATCAATTAGAGACCCAAAAAAACACAAACAACCATAAAAATCATAATAAAAAAAGCATAGCAAAAGAAAAGAGAACAGAGACAAAAACAGAGCAAACGTACCGGCCATGAAACAGGGCAACATGGGTGAGAGTAGCCGTAAACCTCGCGAAACCGGACCCAATAGAAAGCGCAAAAAGAGGGCTAAGATAGAGCTTCCCATAGCTATCATAAGCCGCAACATTGAGATCAAAATCCGGCGTCAAAATCTTGGTGGTGTCGTATTTATGGCCGGTTCTGGTGAAGAGCTGATTAGAGAAAATGGGGAATTTGCGAGCGTCGAAAGTGTTGAACTTCCAGTAGCAAACGGGAACGATGATGTAAATGAACATCACAAACCCAACACCCACGTTCAGGATCGAGAACCATGGCGACACAAGTGGGCTTCCATGGTAGGCTGAAATGCCTGCCCAATCGAACGTGAACGCCCCGACCCCGAGCCCGCTCTGGCTCGACCCGATTTGCTGGGCCGTGATGCTGCTCGGCCAAACCCAACAAATCCATGAGAAGAACGATAGGATTTGGAACAAGTAGCCTGGAAATGCGTAGTACACGAAGCTCGCTCCCATGGCGATTAGGAAGAATTTCATCCTTGTCATCCCTTTTGATTTGTCTTCCCTCTCATGAAGAGCTCTGTTTAAAAAAAAAAAAAAAAAAAACAGAGGAAATTAGAATATGCATTGGAATTGGCTGAATTGGCTGAATTAGTTTGATTTTCATGTTCTAATTGTCATCTTCAACGCATAATCAACATTACCCACCAACCCTTTTCATAGAAAATTCAAAATTGATTAAATTTGAAACTAAACTCGTGTTCTTGGGTCAATTTATGGAGTTAAAAGCTGCAAATTTTCATACCTAAATAGAGAAACCTGAGCCAGATTTGCAGGCCACCACATTTCAACAGGATCAACCAAGTACCTTCTGAGCATTCCAGCCCATCCATATCCCAAAACCTACACAAATATACAAAATTAATTATTAAAAAAAAAAACCCAAAACAGGGGAATATTAGAAAAGGGTTGTAGTTGTAGATCTCACCTCTTTTGACTAAAATCAAAATTCAAAAGACAAAACTTTTGAACAAAATTAGCTCTCTTTTCCTCACCCCTTTTGAAAAGAATCAAAAAACAAACAAAAAAATGAGAGAAAAGGGAGAAAAAAAACCTGGGTAGTTAGAACGATTAAAAGGGCTAAAAAGAAACTCAAGCTCTGTTTATAATAAGCCTTCATGACAGTAATTGCACCAATAGAATAGGCGTCGCCGCCGCCGTAAGAGATGCCGCAGTTAGCAAAAATGGTGATAATAACATGCTCCTTCATGTTGAAAGGGCCAGGATTCAGACTGAACTTCCACCGGAAAAAATGGAGGTCCCTGGTCGGAAGAGTGGAGGCCATGAACCGGCCGATGGGGAGCACCGCGATCTGCATGAGAATGGCGGAGATGGCGAGCGGCTGAGAGCGGTAAGTGAAGAAAGTGTTGAGAAAAATGAGAATGCAACAACAAGCCAGACCCAAAACCCACGACCGGAAAGTCATCACCGGAAGAGATGGATCGTCGGTCTCCGGCACCACCAGCGCCACCTCCTCCACCGCGCACCGGTCCTCCGCCGCCGTGTCTCCGCCGCCATTGGACTTGTCGCCGGCGGAGTCTGGGATTCTCGAGGACATTGAAAGAGCGTTAATGGAGGAAAACCAGAGGAAACAGAGTAGGCTCTGTTTTTTATGTTTGAGGTTTATGTTTTTTTTTTGTTTCTCTCTCTTATCTGCAATGAAGGGAGGAGAGAGAGAGAGAGTCAAGAGGATTGATTGAGAAATGTCAGTGATGATATGTTGGATATTTATAAGGGAATTTTGGATTTTTCCCCACCCTTAAATTATTGTTTTATTTAATGTTTAATTATCTTTTTGTGACCTAAACTTAATTTGCAAAATTTGTTATTTGAAAGGAAACTACAAAAGTGGTCTTAATTTTAGTTGATATTTATATGCTTAAGTCATAAAAGTTCCCATTTTTATGATTTGCTTGATTTTAAATTTGTCCATTAAGTTCTTTTTTTATGATGGTATTGTCCCTTTAAGTTATAAAATTTATCATTTATATTTTGAGAAATTGTACTGAATAGTCTAATTTTACAAAATAATTATAGATTGGGGCAAATTTGAAAAAATTTGTATCCATGGTCAAATATACAGTATAAATAATACTGATCATCATACTCTATTATGTATTAGTTATTCAGTATAAAAAGTATTACTTTAATTTTTTTTAATCACAGTAGTGATGGTGTGATATTGTCCACTTTGGGCCTAGACCCTCATGGCTTTGTTTTTGGGCTTCCCCCAAAAGGCCTCAGACCAA
>JBBMEF010000004.1:3715971-3729879 GCA_037832685.1 Sicyos baderoa
ATAATACTCATCATAATGTATTATGTATTAATTATTCGTATTACTTTATATCGTATATTTGACTATGGTTGCTAAATTTTTTCAAATTTACTTAATGTTGTAAATATTTTATTAATTTAATCTATTAGTGAAAAAATCCTATTAAATATTGAGTTGACATATAGATTAAAATAAATTTGAAAAAAGACATTTGATAAAGTAATATACTTTATTTCAAAAAATATATAGATTGGTTCCCATTAAAGTAGATCATATTGCAAATAGGCTCAAGATCAAGTAAGCCCAAGAATAATTTGGATCAAATTCCAAGTCCAAAGGAGTTTTTTTTTTTTTTTTTTTTTTTTTTTTCTATATTAAGTCCAAAAGAGTTAGACCCATAGACAACAAAGTCCAAAACCAAACGAACCCAAATCCAAATAGTTGGCTCCAAAAGCTATCCAAGTTAAAAACTCACCATATGCTCATGAATTTAAATAGAGGGAAAAATAAATTAATTATAATAAAAAAAAATATACAACAATTTAAATAAGGGAATTTGTTATGTATACCAACTTCAGGACGCCTTATTAAAATTATAGTACATTTTTATAAAAAAATCGTTTATATCAAAATTTTGAAATTCAATCGAACTCAATCAATAATTAGTGATTAAACTCAATCAGTTTGTTAAGTGATTGAGCTCAACTGATTAAGTTCAATCAATGACTAGTGATTGAACTCTGATTGAACTTAATCACTTATTATTTTCAATTTTTTGATATATGTGTAATTATTTTCAATTTTATGATATAGATGTAATTTTTAGCAAATTTTTGTATAACATCTAAATAAAAAATTTAGAAATAATTAAATATATTGTATTTGACTCGTACTATACAAGTTTTATGGGTTAATTAATTTCAATTTAAATTCAACTGTAACCGCTTAAAAAAACCAAATCTAATTTATTTAAAATTAAATTTATCAACAACCGCCCATAAAAATTAAATATATTTTGTTTATATATTTTTGTTAACATGAAAGAACCAACATAGAAAAGATCAGTAGCTTAGTAGTTTCATTATTTGATGAAAATCTAGTTTAACACTATGATCACAGGTTCAATCTCTAAAATTAATATTTATAATCTTATTTTTTCAACCTGAAATTTACTAAAGTCTTAAATTTCAAGCCTCCGTCTTTCAGATCTACAATTATGTTATAAAATGGAGGTGAAGCTCTCTATTTATAAGGTTTGCTAAAAATATCATCTTTTCTTTTGTTGTATGAATAAAAAATATCTTATCTTTTATATTAAAAAAATGATTAATATTTTTAAATAATTAAAACTCATGTAAATATGTAATATGTTTGTAATTTATAGTATAACTTAATGTATAAATCCGTCCAAAAATAATTTCACTTAAGCCAGACTAGACTGTAAGTAGTATGATATGATAACAGTAATAGGTTTGTGATTCTCCTCCCGAATTTCAGAAGGGAAAAAAATACCACGTGAGAAAATTATAAATTTGAATGTAAATGGCTCTGAGATATAATTGTGTTTTTTTTTTGACGTCTATCCCCGGTCACTAATGTATCTCAAACCTGGGACCTTGATGGGAGCATACCTCCATAGCCCAAGTCTTCATCCACTGTGCTACCCCTTGAAGACTGATATAATTGTGTTTAAAGTTTAATTTCAAATGAATTATTTTTTAAAATAATAATAATAACAAAAGGGTGTATAAAGTTTGAACATTTATTATTGTAATTGCCAGCTCTGAAATTCAGAGGTCGTAATTGACAACGAACCAGCGGTGGCGTTTCTTTGCCTGGCCTCGTTGGAGCTCGGCAATTGAAACCCCCAATTCTTACGCCGATCCGGATCGGGTTTTGCTCTTCGATCCCAATCGGAATGTCATACGCTTATCTCTTCAAGTACATCATCATTGGCGACACTGGTACGCTCCCAAAACCTATCTTGTTTCCGTTTTGGATCTGATTCCTGAAATGGGTCGCTTCGATTTTGGGTTGATTTGTGCTTAATCTATGTTATTCATCTGTTCTATGGGGTTTTCCTTTTCAATTTGACAATTGTTGCGTTGGGGTTTCGTTTTTTGTTTGTGGGTTGATGGGTTTTTGATGCTGAATTGTGGGTGTTCTTTAGGAGTTGGGAAATCATGTCTTCTTCTCCAGTTTACTGATAAGAGGTTCCAGCCTGTTCATGATTTGACTATTGGTGTTGAGTTTGGTGCTAGGATGATCACCATCGATACCAAACCTATCAAGTTGCAAATTTGGGATACGGTTAGCTTTCTCTCTTTCTTTTTTTGTGTAATTTTTTATTTTGGAATTTTTGGTTCAGAACTCGAGATATTTAACTGTGACACTTCTCTATTGAATTGGGTGATTTCTATTATGGGTTTTGAATTGGTTCTTTACCTTATCTTGGTCCATTTAAAGATGTCTACACCTAGGGTTGGTGACATAGTTGGTTATCTTGTTTGGGGTAAATCTATTTCAACTCCACAGTCACGAGTTTGAATTTGGAAATCGATATTTGACTCTCATATTATTAGAGCAGTTGTCCCCTCTATGTAGGGTTTTGTTGATTCCCCTTCTCCCAATTTGTACTAAAGAAAAAAGATGAATTTGCCTGCAATTATACTAGACAGGAGCCGGTGATCAGTGATATGCTGCTATAAGTTCAAATCTTAGTTGTCACCAAAGGGTTGTCTAGTTGGTAAAGGCTTGAATTCTCTAAGGAATACTCTCAGGTTTAAAAACCACGAGTGAGTTTAATTATTTTTTTAAATTGAGAAATCGAAGCTTTGCTCCCCTATACCCAGAGTAACCACACCCGCCCTTAGGGCAGAAACCAGTAAGTCTCAAAGTTGGGACCTTGAGGGGAGCACACCTTCAAACCCCAAGCCTTCAACTACTGCTCCCGGCCACCCTTTGGGGTCGTGAGTTTGATTGTAAAATCCTCTGTTGTCTCCTGGGTCTGGCCTTCAGGCGAGTGCGAGTGCACCCAAAAAATGTAATTGGACAAAGCTTAGATTCCCGGTTATCCAAAAAAAGTTAAAATAAAAGGGGCAAACAATAACTTAAAGAAAGAGAAAACCTTCGTTCATGCTACTGTATAAATTCCATTCAATACTATCTATGCGACTTATAGTGATGTTTAGAGATATAGATTATCATTGTAACCTGGCTTTGAATCCAAAAACTTTGTGCTCTTAGGGCAAGTGCTCTGCTCAAACTTAAAGCACATGTCTATAACACAGCATACTTATTCTTCAGATTAATGGCCATTCTTCAAACTTACTATCTGCTTTGTGAGTATTGAGTATCATTATTGAATCAACGTCGTGTATTGCTCATTTTTACTGCACATGTATAACACATAATCATTTCTATTCCATCAAGTTTTTTCCTATTCTGAAGTTTCTTAGAAATGTAACAGGCTGGTCAAGAATCTTTTAGGTCTATTACAAGATCCTATTATAGAGGAGCTGCCGGTGCATTGCTTGTCTATGACATCACCAGGTATTGTTACCTCTTTGTTTCCTCGTAAATTAAAACAATTTATGGTTTTGATGTAGTGATATTTCTGTACTTCAGTAATTTGGGTTGTTGCCTTATCTACGATACAGCTTGGATTATATTGGTGCCACCGTTCCCCCCATTTTTGTAGTTATGATCTTACTACATTATTTAATCACTGGCACCATTTTTTGTAATCGATCTTGTTTGTACTATTTCATATATCAATGTAAAGTATCTGTTTCTCATAAAAAAAAAGTAGTTGTTGGGTTGTGACCATTAGTATGTTTGGCCAAGCTGGTCGAGGTGGTTAAGTTCTAACCATTGTAGTTCATGAAAGTAACATGAGTTAGCCAGAAAGGTCATTAGTTTGGTGGAACTGGCCAATGTATTAGCCTGATGCTGTTCGCAGTAGAATTTTGGGTGGACAGTGATAAAAGTTTAAAAATATGAATGCATGAGTTTTCATTGTATTAGTTGTGGTTAATTTTTGTCATGAATAGTTGTAGGTTTGTGCTAATAAATTTAGCTAGACCGTAGTTGTTAAAATAAGCGTTCACTCAAGTTTGACAACAATGCATCCTGTTTCATCAGTCTGAAGTTTGGTGTGATTCTATCTTCTGATAGACTGCATAATCTGAAATGGAGCTTCGTACTTATAATTTTTTGAGTCAATGAGGATATCAAACTTAAGGTTGTGTGGCTATCATACTTTTCAGGAGGGAGACTTTTAATCACTTAGCCAGTTGGCTTGAAGATGCAAGACAGCATGCTAATGCAAACATGTCAATAATGCTTATCGGCAACAAGTGCGATCTTGCGCATAGAAGGGCGGTCAGCACAGAGGAAGGGGAGCAGTTTGCAAAGGAGCATGGTTTAATTTTTATGGAGGCCTCTGCTAAAACTGCTCAAAATGTTGAGGAGGTGATAGAATAAGAATAGTCATAAAAATTGTCTTTCACAAAGTTTAAAATTGGACACTGATCATCTCTAAACTAAGAACATGATATGCAGATTTACTCATAATATCAATAATTGGACATTGATCATCTATTTGATACATTTTTTCTGTCTCACAATTTTGCTAATGATCCATAATTTTTAACAGGCATTCATAAAAACTGCTGGGACCATATATAAGAAGATCCAGGATGGGGTGTTTGATGTATCTAATGAGGTATGCAGTATGCCTTAACTTGTCGTTTACGCCTAACTGTCTGGTTTTACTTTCGACCGAGCTACCTGAAGCGGCTTCACTCTTAGTCCAGATTATTTAGGCCCCATCTGATAATGGTTTCATATTTTAAGTTTTATCTTTTTAAATGTATAATGTCTCCTATTTTCTTTACTAAAAAGTTTTCTTTTGTTTTTTTTTAAGTTTTCAAAACATAGTTGCATTTCGAAAATATTTTGATGGGTAGATAACAAAATAAACGAATTCATAGATGGATGTAGTTTTTATAAGCAAAAATTTTAAAAAGCAAACGATCATCAATTGAGGCATTAATGGTTTGAGTTGGATGGTTTTTGTCCAATGACTTTTAGCAATGTCACTAATGGTCTAATAGCATAAATGACTGAATAAATTCTGGTATTTGGTTATTGTTTCAACCATGGAATGAGGATGAGGATGGGGATGATAGGATAAAACTTCATGCATGCGATGTACATGTCAAATATACAAGTTCTTAGGTTATATATATTTTTTTTTCTTTTGCGCACTTTGACTAATGTCACGGGAAAGTTGTTAAACCTATTACATTTGTAATTTATGTTATGTTGTTCCATCTCATGTGCAGTCATATGGGATAAAAGTTGGGTATGGTGGAATCCCAGGGCCATCTGGAGGCAGAGATGGTACTACAGCTCAATCAGGGGGTTGTTGCAGTTAAACCTGCTGCTCAATCAGTACAAACTTTAAAGTTCTCTTTAAATTTCTTTGTTAATTATGAGTGTCAGAAATTCCCCCTCCCCCAGAAAAAAGAAACCCATAATAGGTTCAGATATTTGTATAATCATCTGTGTTATGTTTTTTTTTTCCTTTTAAAATAAGCTCATTATGTATTGATCGTATTTTATTGTAAAGGTAAATTCATATCAATGGATGTTATTTGTGACAAAAATGCATCCTACTTTTTTTTTTTATTGGTTAGTATATGATTGGTACCGGAGTTCATGTTGATTTTATGATATATATAGTGTTGATATCCATGATTGTTTAGGTCAGCTTTCGTGCACATTGATTAATGTCTGACTTTATACTATTTGGATGACAAGGAAACTCGTAGGAAATTAATTCTTAGGTAGGTAGTTACCATAGATTGAACTCATCACCTTTTGATTATTTTGCTAGTTCCAAGTTTCCGAGTCATCAAACAACGAAAAAAAATGATGAGTAAATTTAGGGCATATTTGGCTATGAAGGAATGAAATGAGATGAAATTGGAAGAAAAGACAAGTGAGAGTAAGTTTATGTTTGATGGGAAGAGAATGAAAAAGAAGTGATAATAAATTTATGTTTGATGGGATGTAAAGTGAAGGGTTGGAGTTGTTGAAGAATTATAAGTCTGTCGGCCAAAAATGCAAAAATTGATTTTCTTTTCCTTTCCCAACTCTTTCCCATGAGCCAAACATGTCCTAAGAATCTAGATTTGATCATTTAAAAAATGAGAATTTAGGATTATGGTTTGAAAAAATATAGCATTCGATCTCAGTTATAATTTAATCTCATGATATTATAGTTTTAAATTTAGTCCTTATGATTTTAAATACTAAAATATAGATATTACCATTCATAATCACGAGCATTAAGTTCATGAAAACTTAATACTCATGCGTAAGTGATATGATTTTTTTTGTTATATCCATTACTTAATTCATGATTTTTTCATTGATACATGAATAACCAAATTTTAAGGATTTTGTTTGCTAACGATTAGAAACGATAAAAACTATTTTTTAGGTTTTATTAAATCAGACTAAATTTTAATTTTTAGATTCATAGGGATTAAATTATGTATTTATTCCAAGAATAGAGACTAAACTCTAATATTTAAAACTATGAAAATCAAACTCTAACTTTTTTCAAACTTTAAGAACTTTCTTTTTTAGGGAAATCGAACTCTAAAGACTAAACTTATATTTTAACATAAATATGCCAGCATATGACAAACCCATAAACTAATATAAAGTATCAAAATGGTTGGTGACACTTTGATTTCATTGGTCGGTGGTAATTCAATTCCCTAAAAATCTTAAAAATCAATATTTTTTTTTTAAAATCATTTTTACAAATAATAAGGGTCACATATACTTATGTAATTATATATATACATTTTAAAAATATACGAAAAAATGATGATTTAAATGATTAAAAAGAACGGTAAACAAAAATGATAAATTAAAAATATGTTACATTATTCATCCAAAAGAAAAAATATATATATATGTTACATTATTATCCACATAAATTAGTGGAAAGGAATAAGTACCTCCCATACAAATTTATATATACGTTTTTTTGACGAGTTAAATCTCTATATTTTTTTTAATATAAGTTGGGCAAGAGGATTACAATACCGACTCTGTCAGTGTTGAACTAGTTTACAACCAAACAATGAAATCATTGGGTCACTAACCCTTTTCGTAAATCTCTAATTTTTTACCCACGTCTATGATAGGAATGTAATAGAAGCAAAATAATTAATGGAATTATTGATGAATGACGTGGCTTTCCTTCACTCGCTCTTCCGCATAATGGCCTTCGCCGACATCTCCTAAACTATAATTATTTGTCTTTTTTTAAATAAAGAAAATATTTTCCCCATTTGAACCTAATTTGTCCTCAACCATGGTTATTCAGACACATTATTTTTTAACATCTAAAATTTGCAACAATTTTGAAGAAGGGTAAATTATTTCACGTGTTATATATCTATATCTAAAATAAAATCTTTTTCACCAACAAGTTTGATAGCCTGTTGGATTAGAATATTAATTATAATCCAATTTTACTTTATAGTCTTTCAAAAAATTCTAAAATTCCATATTCGTCTCTTCACGAGATGGATATTCATCGGTTGAGCGGTGTCAATTTTTATTGAAAATTGACACTAAATTGACCCGAGCTAACTGGTCGATTAAGTCGGTTCATTCATTTTATTTTATTTTTTTCTTTTTTAATTAAAAAACATATTTATCGTATAATTTTTTTAATAAAATTTTAAGAATTAATTTTAAAACTTTGAACATCTTACACAATTTTTTAGAAACACATTTAAAATTAAATTAATTTTGTAGTAATTTAACAATAAATCTAGGGAATTTTTTTATGTTTAACAAAAATTGACTAAAAAATTGCATCTATAACACAAAACTGAATATAATTACACGTATACCAAAAATCTGAAAGTAATCGAGTAATTGAGTGTGATTGAGTTCAATCATCTAGTTATTGATTGAACTCAATCAATTGAGCTCAATCACTTAACAAACTGATTAAGTGCAATCACTAGTTATTTACTAAGTTCCATTGAATTTAATCACTCAGAATTTTGGTATAAACAAATTTTTGATAAAAATGTACTATAATTCTAATAAAGGGTCATAAAATTGGTATACACAACAAATTTCCTTAAATCTAATTAATTATACGAAAAAATTAAATATTTTATAAAATCAGTTAACCGAACAGATCGAATTAACCGATAAATTTTGATTAATTTTTTTTAACCGACAGCGACCGACACATATTTGAAAACCGACCAACCACCCTCAAATCGGTTGGATGAAATTGATGAACACCCCTAATTAACGAGTACCAATCTCTCTCCTCAATTTTAATTAAAAAAAATATTTCTTTTTTTTTTTTTTCTGAAATTTTAAACATCAAATTAAAAAGGGTAAGTTGTCCTAAAAAAGTAAGAAGGAAAAAAAAAAAAAAAGGCAAATCTAGAGAAAAATAAAAGAATAATCCTCCGCGCGTGCGTGGCTCTCTTTATTGTCGTTATCTCTAATTTATCGTTTTATTTAAATTAATAAAGAAAAAGGGAAAGTGTTTTTGAGTGTGCCGTATTTCTCTTCTCACTGAAATTCTCGATTCCGAAGAAGAAAAAGAAAAGTTTCTCAATAAAGAAATTGGTGTGGCTATGATTCGTTGATGAACAACAACGATAAGAAATCTTCAATCGCAATCGCAATCGGCTTCTTCATCACATTTCTCCGTTGAAATCTCACCGACGGAGCCGGCAGCAGCAAAATGACGGTGAGGAATTTGGTGCTGTTCATGCTGTTCGTCACCGTCATTGCTCCGATTGTGCTCTACACTCACCGCCTCGGATCCTTCGATTTCTCCTCCTGTAATTTCCGCGCTCGATTTTGATTCGGTTTCGCGTTCTTCACTACTTCGTTTGTTCCTCATTTTCGTTTTTGTTTTTTTCGTAGCGCGAGGTGAATTTCTGGAGGATTTCTCAAGCTTTGTAAGTCGAATCGTTTGATTTTCTCTTTGTTTTTTCTTGAGTTGAGTTGAGTTGTTTGAATTCATATGTGCATTGTTGCTTTTTTTTTTCTTTGTAGACTATCAGCGGTCGTTCTGAGCATTTGAACATACTTCCTCTTGTGAGTAATTTAGTGTTCTTCTTGCCTTTTGATTTCCTGCTCGGTTGAAGTTGTAGATCTTTGCTTATTTTGTAGTGTTTATTGTATTAGGAATCGTCTAGGACTCTTAAAGAGCCTGTTGGAACTGTGTACTCTAAGAATTTAGCTCATCTCGAACCGGATGCGGCTGCTATCGACCAGAATTCGACCGATGTTCAAGGCGCAGCTCAAGGTGCTTTTGAATGATTTTTTTGTTCTTCTTTGAGTTGAGCATTTTCTTATAATTTTGCAAATCTTGTTGTTGTAGATTTGCGATTACCGAAATCGCTGGAGCATAAATCTACTCGTGCACTGTCCACCACGAATGAGAACGTTGGTTCGACTATAGAGAATCCGATCAAGCAGATCACCGATCGGCTCGGGCAGCAGAATCTCAGCAAGGGCATTTCGGTACAATTAGGCACTAAGCGTGTGAAGGTTGAAACCTTACAATTTTGAATTGGTTAATGGAAAATTCCTCTATAAAGTCTATTAGAATTTGATGAAAATCTTTCATTTCTCTTAAATTTCTAGTTCAATTTTTTTCATTTCTCTTAAGAACTTAGAAGTCTTTGTGAGCTTAACATAAATAACGTTGATGGCACTGGAATTTAGAACATTGCTTTATTTCATTATGCCTCTTATGATATGAATGAATGGCGCGAGGGAGCGGATTCTTCTTCTTGAACTGTTTTGTTGTAATTGATCAAATTAGCATTGCATGTAGATGATAGTGGAAGATAATAAACCCAGATGTGAAGTTCTAGATTTTTTAAAGTTACATTTATTTTGGGCTATCATGCATGCTTCATCATTTTTTTTGTCATAGGCCGAAACCGGGATAGATAATTGTTTCATAATACTCGAAGATAACCAATGATGATTAGAACATATGCATTAATCTAATCTTTGTTGGGTCTACTTGGCTTTTAATGGAATCATAATTAAGTACAAAAAAAAAAAGCCGTCCAGCTGTAATTATGCTAATTAGTCAGTTTACAGCTTAAGGAATCGTGATAATTTTGCTTTTTTTTTTTTTTGTTTGCAAGTTAATGGATGTTGTTTTACTTCAGAATTTTACCGAAAAACTTTGGTAGTTAATAGAAATTTATTCTGGCCTGCAGTTTTTTATGCCAACACTGAGTCGTCGGTTCTAACTGCTAATTTTTTTTATTCTTATTAATATTACTTATTATTATTATTATTATTATTATTATATAACTGTTTGATTGCTGCAATGATTTTCTTTCTAGATGGAAATATTTTCAAGCTCGTGTATACATGTACAACTCAAAAAACAACTCATCCATAACCTTTCCAAAAAAAAAAATCAATACACCAAGTACTAGGTATCTTCTTTTTTACTCTGCTTCTACCCTTCTGTGGCTTACCAGGAAAGAAAGCGTGAACAACAATCCCTCGTATCCACTGACCGCAAGCCTAGTGAGTCATCAAAATCAGAAAAAGGCGATGATGAAGCTGCTGCGCCGAATGCAAAGGTTCAGTATCTTAAAGATCAACTCGTCCAGGCAAAACTTTATCTTTCGCTTTCAGCCACAAGGAATAATGTTCATTTTATTAGACAACTACGCCCACGAATGAAAGAAATCCAACGCATTTTAGGGCGTGCAAACAAAGACTCAGAGCTTCCCAGGGAGTAAGTGTATTCCTCTGGATCAAGTTAATGTTTGGCATCTTGCAGTGAATTGTTATATTTCATCTTATTCCTTTCGACATTCTTATTTGTGATAATTTAAGACTTGGCTGGTAGTCATAGCTTCCAATATTTGATTCTAATTTCATACCGTGATGAATACAGTGCCCAAGAGAAGTTAAGGGCAATGGATGAAACATTGAACAGAGGAAAGCAGATCCAGGATGACTGTGCTTTGATGGTTAAAAAGATTCGGGCAATGCTCCAGTCAACAGAGGAGCAGCTACGAGTACACAAGAAGCAAGCATTGTTCTTGTCACAGTTAACAGCAAAAACAATTTCCAAGGGCCTTCACTGTCTTCCCTTACGCCTGACTTTTGAGTACTATACCTTGAATTATTCACAACAACTGTTTCCAAATCAAGAAAAACTTGAAGATTCCAGCCTGTATCATTATGCATTATTCTCAGATAATGTGTTGGCAGCAGCAGTTGTGGTAAATTCGACCATTGCTCATGCAAAGGTATATCTATCTTCTACACATACATATAACAGTTTAAGCACGAAAAAAATGAATATGGAGAGGTGTGACTTGCATTTCTGAATGTAACTTTGCTAGTTGCTACGACATCACAACTTATTATATTTATTTGATCTCTGGTAGGATGCGTCGAAACATGTTTTCCACATTGTTACTGACCAGCTCAATTATGCTGCAATGAGAATGTGGTTTCTGGTTAATTTGCCTGGTAAAGCAACTATTCAGGTTCAGAGTATTGAGGAGTTCTCATGGTTAAATTCAAGTTACAGTCCAGTGCTCAAGCAGTTGGCTTCTCCATCAGCAATAAATTATTACTTCAAAGCTCATAGAGCCCATTCTGATTCAAATATGAAGTTCCGAAACCCGAAGTATTTATCTATCTTGAATCATCTCCGGTTTTACTTGCCAGAGATATTCCCAAAACTGAAGAAGGTGCTGTTTTTGGATGATGACATAGTTGTACGGAAAGATCTTACCGGCCTTTGGTCTCTTAATTTAAAGGGGAATGTAAATGGGGCAGTGGAGACTTGTGGAGAAAGTTTCCATCGTTTCGATAAGTATCTTAATTTCTCGAATGAGCTCATATCAAAGAATTTTGACCCTCGTGCCTGTGGTTGGGCATATGGAATGAATGTATTTGATTTGGAGGAATGGAAGAGGCAGAACATCACTGATGTATACCACACATGGCAGAAACTTGTAAGTTTCCATATATTTCTCATCTTAGGTTAAAGCTTTTTCTTACATAAATTCGGTCCCATTGGTCTGCTTAAATTTTATCTTTTGCTTCAAAAGCTGATGTTGTTTTGCACTTCTTCATTTGGGGGTAATTTTATCAAACTCCTTCAGAATATTTTTTTTATTCAACAATAATCGAGGCGAGAATGCCCCCAAGAGGCGACCTTGTTTGGAGAGACTGTGTGTGTATGTTTTTTTAGAGGTCTTAGGTTCGAAACTGTTTTAAAATCTCTTGTTGTCTCTGTGAGTATGTAGTAGGATGAAGCTCCAATTCTCGGTTATCAAAAAAAAAAAAAAATCGAGGTGGGATTTAAACTCATGATCTATTGGACACAAACACAGCTGAGCTATAATTTTGTGGGCATATTTTCATTAGAATAAGAAAACAGGAAATATTTCATAGGACATGAAACCATCGATCCTTACTGTCCGTGTAAAATAAGTATTTCTCTTATTCTGTTCTTGGAATTGAAATATTTCATAGAACTCGACATGGATTCTATCTTAAATATTAAAAGCTATTCATTTTTTATTGCTCCAGAATCATGACAGACAATTGTGGAAGCTGGGAACCTTGCCACCAGGTCTCATAACATTTTGGAAGCGCACACATCCTCTCGACCGATCCTGGCATGTTCTAGGCCTCGGATACGACCCTAACATCAACCAGAAGGAAATCGAACGAGCTGCGGTCATCCATTACAACGGGAACATGAAACCCTGGCTGGAGATAGCCATACCCAGGTACCGAAACTATTGGATGAAGTACGTCGATTTTAACCACGAGTACCTGCGACAATGCAACATTAATCCATAACCGGCACCTCAAAGCTTTCTCCTCGTAGCAACAGAATCATACATGTTTGCAGGGGACATTCGTTTCCTCTTCCTTTGTAAATTAGTCATTTTTAGGTCGATTCTTTTTTGTAGAAATACGTTTTTTTTTCTCCTAAAAAGTTATGTCCTGTAGTAATTATCATATTTTTGTTACTATTTTTGAATCATTTGTATTGTGGGTGACTCCAGATCTGGTGGTTGAATTTGTAAATGATTTGAGTGTTTTGTTTTTTGGCAGTGTAATGTGTATATTAAATGTTACTCACAAAAAATTAACTGTGTTTTATTAGGATTGTTTGACATTTTTGGATGACTATATGTAAGAGATTTGTTCATGAAGTTGAAAAGGTTAAACAGTAATTGCATAAACTAAGATTATTAACCTCCATTAAATTGATTTAGCACAATTTTTTATTATTTAAATCCATGTAAGAGTAACTTACTTAAAAAATAATTTTTTTTTATTAGTTTCCTTGACAACATTTAGGTTTGACGGTATGTTTTGGCTACACATGAAGACGAAAAAGAAAAGTAAGATCTAGATTGTGACAAATATAAGATATGATAGAGTTGTTCTCGTTCAATTCATGATCAATTAATTTTTTTTTTATTAAATTCGTTAACAAAAGTTATCTTTAAGGTTGGTTGAAGTGAGCATAATTCCGTAGTTTTAAAAGTTAAATTTATATCTATATGGTATCTTAAAATCTAGGGGTGTTCAAAAATCGAGCCGAACCGAAAAATCAAATCGATCCAAACCGAAATTAATGGTTCGGTCCGGTTTGTTAACAAATTATTGGACTTTCGGTTCACATATTTAGAAAACCGAAAAAACCGGTTCGGTTTTCGGTTCAAAATCTTTAAAAACCAGAAAACCGAACCGAATTCAGTATATTTTTGTTCTTTTAAAATTAGTAGCCTATATTTCTAAGCCCACCTACAAGGCCCTCAAATCCAGCCCAAATTTTATATATAT
>JBBMEF010000004.1:3729979-3743505 GCA_037832685.1 Sicyos baderoa
ACTTAACCCCTCAGCTTAACTTAACACCCAGCTTAACTTAACCCCTCTTAACTTAACCCTAACCCCTGCACCAAACATCCTAAGTGTTTTTTTTTTAAACTTGCATGTTATCAATGGCTACCAATTTTACGTAAAGTATGTGTTGCAATAAATTATAGGGGTTTTGTTGTATAATAATTATAAAAAAACAATTATTATTATTATGAATAACGACTTTTTATAAAAAAAAAAATTGTGCATATGAGACAATTGGAGCATGCTTATTAAAAGCTTCCGTTGATGTAACATATAGTTTTTAATTGATGTTACAGTTTTCGATCAATAATCTTGTATTGCAAAAGTTTCCAATAAGCACTTAAATCAAGAGAAGTGAATAATAGAATTGGATTTTAAAATTAAATAAATAAATCTAAAATCTAAAATCTAAAATTTTACTTTGAACAAAATATTTCTTAAAAAAATGTTATAATTAAAATAAACAACAAAAAATTTGCTACCTAAAGTAAATTCTCTAAATTATATATATTTTTAGATTACGTCATGTATAATTATAAAATAAATAGGTTTTTAACCTTTAAATTTTAAATCTATATCTATTTGGTGTCTAAATTAAAAAAAAAAAACTTTATATCAATTATGTTCCTAGAAAGTGTATTTTTTAAAAAAAAAGTTCCTAGAAAGTGTCTAATAGGTCGTAATAGTTTAAATTTTTGTATCTAATAAATATTTAAAATTCTAATTTCATGTATAATAGATCTTTAATTTATTTGATAATTTATAAAAAATTTAAACTTACTTGATATGAAATTCAAAGTTTAAGATAAATAGGTAGAAATTAAATACAATTGTGTTAATATTCTCCTTGTGTGATAACTAAGAACGTAACAAAAAATAGACAACCCTAACAATCCAAAGTACAACACTTAACTCATTTAATTCATCTCAAATCGAATTAAGAATAATCAGTTAATTAATAATAATAAAAAAAGTTTATTACGGCTCTTTACTGTCGTTATTTCCAATTAACGTTTTTTATTCATTAAAGAAGAGGGGCAAATATGGAAGAAAAAAAATCCATCGTCTCTTTCAGTGTGCCGCGCTTTCCCTTCCGACTGAAATTCTTTGGTTCTGAATGAAAAAAAGAAAGATTCTGAATCAAGAAAATGGCGTAGAAATGGTTGGTGAACAACGATAAGGATCTCAATCGCAATCCTTGTTTCATTTCGGATTCCACCGCCGGAATCTCACCGCCGGGAGAAAAGGAGCAAGCAACAATGGTTGTGACTGTGAGGAATTTGGTGCTGTTTATGCTCTTCGTCACCGTCATTGCTCCGATTCTTCTTTACACTCATCGTCTCGGATCCTTCAATTTCTCCTCCTGTAAGTTCTATGCTCGATTCGATTCGCTTCGCCGTTCTTCGCTACTTCCTTGCTCATTTTTGTTTGTGTTTTTTTTTTCTCAGCGAGAGGTGAGTTTCTGGAAGATTTCTCGAGCTTTGTGAGTGGATTTCTTCGATTTTCTCTTTATTTTGTTCATTTGTATGAATTGATTTGTGCATTTATACTACTTTCTCTTGAAAGTGATTTTGTGTTGTTGCTTTCTCTTTGATCTTTTAGATCTTTGCTTATTAGGTCTGTTTTCTTGTATTAGGATCCTGTTGGAACTGTGTACTCTAATAATTCAGCTGATTCAGAACTGGATGCGTCCGTTACCGATCAGAATTCAACCGAGATTCAAGGCGCAGTTGAAGGTATTTTTTGAAATTACTTTGATCTTTTGTTGTTCCTTGCGTTTTTATAATTGAGCAAATTTATCGCTACAGATTTGCATTTGCCGGAATCGCAGGAGCACAAATCTACTCGTGCACTGTCCACCACGAATGAGAACGTTAGTTCGATTGGAGAGAATTCCATCAGGCAGATCACCGGTCAACTCCGGCAGTATAATCTCAGCAAGGGCATTTCGGTACAATTTGGCACTAAGCGTGTGAAGGTAGAATACTCTACAATTTTTACTTGATTGATGGAGAATTCCTTTTTTTTTTTTTTAGTACATATCGGGGGAGAGGGCAATACCAATTTTCGGGATTGAACCTGTAGCGCTGGTGTTGAGCTGGTTTACAACCAAACAATGAAATTATTGCGCCCATCTGTTTGTCCGTCAAATCCTGTACGCTTTAGCTTTACTAAGAAATAAGTTGTCTAGCTTAACATAATGAACGTTGATGGCTCTGGATTTTGTAATATAGAATATTGCTTCGTCCCCAAAGGGGTGATACGGTAGTCGAAAACTTGACTTTGATGGTATGCTCCCCTCAAAGTTTTAGGTTCGAAACTCACTTGAGACATTAATTTGTAGACAAACACCTCTTATGTCTCCATTCCTTCGATATCTCTTGGTGTTTGGCCTAGAAACTAGCGTGTTTAACTCAGATATAGTGAAGTGAAGTTCAAATTTTCTGATTTTAAAAGAAAAGAATCGAATAGTGCTTCCTTTCATCATGCCTTTATGTTATGAATGATGTGGGAGAGCGGATTCTTCTTCTCGAACTTTTTTGTTGTATTTGAGAAAATTAGTACTTAACTTGATGACTGTGGAAGATAATTAATTCAGATGCAAGACCTTAGATTTTCTTATGTTACAGTTATTTTGGAATGCTATCATGCAGACTTCACTATTCCACTGTCCTAGCCAAAATTAGGATACATGATAATAAATAGTTTCGTGATACCCAAAGGCTCTAACCACTCATGATTAAAGAAAATATAAATTAATCTAATCTTTGCTGGATCAACTTGGCTTTTTATGGAATCAAATTTTAAATTAAGCCGTCCAGCTGCAAGAGTGAATTAGTCAGTTTACTAGCTTTAAGAATCGTGATAGTCTGATAACTTGGGCAAGTTTATGGATTTTTTTTCTTTTCTGAAACTTTAGAATTTTACTAAGTAACTTTGATAGATAAATGTAATTCACTTTAGCTTGCAGTTTTTTATGGTACTCTGGGTTCAGCCATAATAACTGCTAGATTGATGTGATGATTTTCTTTCCAGTTTCCAGAAGGAAATATTTTAAATGTGCCTTTGTACATGTACATCTCAAGTATCTTCTTTCTTACCCTGCTCCTCTTCTATGACTTGGTTTCCAGGAAAGAAAGATTGAAGTACAATCCATCCAATCTGCTGACCGCAAGCCAAGAGAGCGATTTAAAGCAGAAAAAGGCGATGATGAAGCTGCTGCACCAAATGCAAAGGTTCAGTATCTTAAAGATCAACTTGTCCAGGCAAAATTGTATCTTTCCCTTTCAGCCACTAGAAATAATGTTCATTTCATTAGACAACTACGTCAACGGATGAAAGAAATTCAACGCATTTTAGGGCGCGCTAACAAAGACTCAGAGCTGCCGAGGAAGTAAGTGTATTTCTCTAGAGCATGTTAGTATTTAGCATCTTGCAGCACATTCTTGCATTCCATCTCATTCTGTTTGACATTCTTATTTGAGATAATTTATTTGACTGGTAGTCACAGCTTCCAATATTTGATTATTAATTACCTGCCTTGATGAATGCAGTGCCCAAGAGAAGTTAAGGGCAATGGATGAAACATTGAACAGAGGAAAGCAGGTTCAGGACGACTGTGCTTTGATGGTCAAAAGGGTTCGGGCTATGCTCCAGTCAACAGAGGAGCAGCTACGAATACACAAGAAACAAACATTGTTTTTGTCACAGTTAACGGCTAAAACTCTTCCCAAGGGCCTTCACTGTCTTCCCTTACGGATGACTACCGAATACTATAGCTTGAATTATTCACAACAACCGTTTCCAAATCAAGAAAAACTAGAGGACTCCAGCCTGTATCATTATGCATTATTCTCAGATAATGTATTGGCAGCAGCAGTTGTCGTAAATTCGACCGTTACTCATGCAAAGGTATATCTATGTTCTATGCATACATATAATAGTTATAAGCCTGAAAGAAAAAGAAAGGAATATGAAGAGGTGTGACATGTGTTTCTGAATGAAGTTTGCTACAACATCACAAATTATTATATCTCATTGAACTTTGGTAGGATGCATCGAAACATGTTTTCCACATTGTTACGGACCAGCTCAATTATGCTGCAATGAGGATGTGGTTCCTGGTTAATTTGCCTGGTAAAGCGACTATTCGGGTTCTGAGTATTGAAGAGTTCTCATGGCTAAATTCAAGTTACAGTCCAGTTCTCAAGCAGTTGGGTTCTCGATCAGCAATGAATTATTACTTCAATGCTCATAGAGCCCATTCCGATTCAAATATGAAGTTCCGGAACCCGAAGTATTTATCTATCTTGAATCATCTCCGGTTTTATTTGCCAGAGATATTCCCAAAACTGAAGAAGGTGCTGTTCTTAGATGATGACATAGTTGTGCAGAAGGATCTTACTGGGCTTTGGTCTCTTGATCTAAAGGGAAATGTAAATGGCGCAGTGGAGACTTGTGGAGAGAGTTTTCATCGATTCGACAAGTATCTTAATTTCTCAAATGAGCTCATATCAAAGAATTTCAACCCTAATGCTTGTGGTTGGGCATATGGAATGAATGTATTTGATTTGGAGGAATGGAAGAGGCAGAACATCACTGAAGTGTACCACACATGGCAGAAACTTGTAAGTTTTCATATATTTTATCATCTCAACTTAAAAACTTTTTTCGTGCATAAATCCGATCCCAACGGTCTACTAAGGTGTTATCTTTAGGGCATGTTTGGTAGTGATTTTGGAATGACTAAAATCACATCGTAATGAACTTTTTAGTTATTTTGGCATAAAAAATGTGATATTTCTTAGTGATCGTCTCTGTAACAGTATCCGTTCTTAGTGATTGTGATATTCTCTATAGTTTCTATTAGAATTAGAAGACAGACAATATAGAAACAATTCCAGAGGAAATATTTCATAATAGGACATGAAACCATTGAATGAACCATCATAAGTCTAGTGGGCCTCGGAAAACCAAAAAGTTATGAGTTCAATCCATGATAGTCCTACCAAAAAATTATTTTTCTACGAGTTACCTTGGTAATAAAATGTTAAGTTAGTTAGTTTGTCCCGTGAGAATAGTAAAAGTGCGCGTAAACTCGCTCAAACATTCACGAATATGAAAAAACCATTCAAACTTTGCTGTCCATGTAAAAAAAGTGATTATCTTATTCTGTTCTTGAAATTAAAGTATTCCGAACTCAAAAAAAAAAAAAAAAAAGTTTAAGTATTCCCTTGGCCCTTTTTCTGCAATCATCAAACTTGACATAGATACTGTCTTAAATTCTAAAAGGTTTTCATTTTTTGTTATACCAGAATCATGACAGACAATTGTGGAAGCTGGGAACCTTGCCACCAGGTCTCATAACATTTTGGAAGCGCACACATCCTCTCGACCGATCCTGGCACGTTCTAGGCCTCGGATACAACGCCAACATCAACCAGAAGGAAATCGAACGAGCTGCTGTCATACATTACAATGGAAACATGAAACCCTGGCTGGAGATAGCCATACCCAGGTACCGTAACTATTGGCTGAAGTATGTCGATTTCAACCACGAGTACCTGCGACAGTGCAACATTAATCCATAATAGTCCCCTCAAAGCTTTCTACTGGTAGTAGCAACAGACTCATACAATTCCACAGCTGGCATTCTTTTCCCCATTCTTTTGTAAATTAGTCAATTTTAGGCCAATTATTTTTTGTAGAGATAATTATCATGCTATCAGTTACTATTTTTTTGCTAATTTGTAATGTGGTTAACTGGAATCCCAGATCTGGTTTAGTTTGTACATGATTGAGAGTGTATTCTTAAGTATTTACTCAGTGGATAAGGATTTTCAAAGGCAATGTAATGTGTGCATTAAGCTCTGCTATTAAGAAATTAATTGTGTTTTATTCAGACTTGTTTGGCTTTTTTGGATGACTATAAGAAATAGACTTTTTCATGTTTTTTTCTTTGAGTTCATCGAGGGAGGGGGGACAAGTACCGATTTTCAGGATCGAACGTGTGACGCCCATGTTGAACTGGTTTACAACCAAACAATGAAATCATTGCGCCACTGACTTTTTCATATTTTAGTTCAACAATATTAGACTACATACAAATATCTGATTTCTTGGACGAGAGTAAATGTCAATTGAACTTTATTCATAACAATTAGACTTTAATAACTTATTAAAATTTATGCTAATGTGAATTTAATCGTGCGGTAATTGATATATAAAGAGATTGCAAGTTTGAATCTTCAAACATAAATAATGATACTAAAAAATTCAGGAACTCAATAAATAAGGTCATGTTTGATAATTATTTGATTTTTTGTTTTTAATTTTTGAAATTTAAATTTATTGTCACTCAAATGTACTACAATGTGTTCCATCATTTCTACAATATATCTATATTTTCTTTTAAAAGGTAGGTGAATACTAAATACTAATCAACTTTTAAAAACAAAAACAAACTAATGAAAGCTATTTTTATGGTTTTCAAATTTTGGTTTAATTTCTACAAATATAGGTGAGAGGTAGATATCAAAGTAAGAAAAAATATATGGCAAAATAATTGTTATAAGCTTAAATTTCAAAAACAAAAAACAAAATAGTTATTAAATGGGTCTAAAAAATTGAAAATTTACGACTTTAAAATCCGTAAGACACAAATATAAAAATTATAATTTAAAAAGAAAAAATAAATAATAGAGGTACACTTATCTAGTATATATTTTTATGGTTAAAACTAAAATTTTGGCCCAAAGTTAAAAATTTAGTCATATGATAGTTCAAAGTTACAATGTTATTTTTATTATTCAATAAAAACCTCATAAATACTCTATCATTTGTAATCGATAACAAATTATATATGTGGTTGTTACCTATTTCAATATAAATGAAGTGGTCTTTTACAAATAAATTTCTGTTGTTTTTTTTTAAAAAATCAAATCAGCTACTTAACTATCACAAATTAAATGTCAACAGTTACCGACGACAATGATATGATGTTAAATTGTAACTACATACATTCTAATTCTTTGAAGATTAAATTTATAATTTGTATTTTAACCATATTTGTATTCTAACCAAAATGGGTTTTTTGACTAACAACAAAAAGTCAAGCTAAAAAAAGTTTTTCTTTGTTACCATTAGTAAATTAAGTTATATGTTCAATTTAGAATAGTCATCTACTTAAAAATTAATTTTTTTACCAATTTTTGTAATATTCAAATGTCGTAAGATCAGACTACAACATTAATTTTTTACGGATTTCTCATGACTATTAGTCGAGATGACATGCAAAACTGGTCTTAATCACTAATATTAAAAAAAAAAAGAAAAAAGGGATAAGTGAACTTTATATACATGTAATAAGATTATGGGGCTATAATGGAAGGATAAAGAAAAGAAAAGGGTAAATGGGGTAAGCAAAGTCAAGCTTTTTAATGGCAGAAAAAGAGAAATGAAGGTCCTTTTAAAAAAAAAAAAAAAAAAAAAAAAAAAAAAAGATTTTCACTTAAATGGGAGGATTTTGGTTTGGGAGCATGAGAGACAGGTGCTGGACATCAGTCGTTTGGCGATTTGGTCCCCTTTAATTCCCTGGACCAATTACCCAAATGCAAAATTATTGATTTCTCCAAAAAAAAAAAAAAAAAAAAAACCTTTAGCTTTGACCCTCTTTCACTTTCCTCAATTCTCTTTCTTTATTCATTATACAGTTGTTTTTCTCTTCTCTTTTCTCCACTTTTCCATTGTGAAGGACACCACCAAAAGTAACTAACCCTTCCCCTCTCTTGATTCCCTTCACAATCCCTTCTAATTAAGGTATTCTTTTTATCTTCCTCTTCTTGAATTTGCCCATTTTCCCTTTTCTTTCTTTTTTTTCTTCTGTTTTTTTCATCTGGGGTTGCGTTTTTCTCTTCGATCTGTTCTGGGTTTTCGCTCTAGAAGCTTCATGTGTTGATTTCAAGATCTGGGGTTTCTTTGTTTTCCCCTCTTTTGAAATGGTTTTGGGTTTTGAATTGTTCTTGGGAAAGTTTGAGTTGATTCTTCTTTGATTGGGAATTTCTGCTCAGATTCATCTTTTTGTTGGCTAGGGTTCTTGATTCTACTGTTACTTGGTGTTTCAATGTTTGTGCATCCTTGGATTTCTCTTATGTTTATGTTTCTGTTTCAATGTTTGGTGATATCTGCTTTGTCTGTAACTGTTTCTTTCTATTTTTGGGTTGAGTGTTCATCTTGATTTTGCTTTACAAACGGGGTTTTATTTCTAAACAGCTTTCTGAGGGAGTTGCCATTACTTCTTCTTCATGGTCAATTCATAAGTAAGAAAGTTGTTTTAGCTTCCTGATCAAACAGTGAATGTTAAGGTTTTAGTTACCATGATGCAATTTTCATGTCTCAGTTTTGTTAATTTTCTTGTATGTTTCATGTTTATGTTTCCTTAATCCATGGATGGTATGTTGGATTTTGTTACTATTTATTTTAAATACCGAATTTTTGTTGTGTGTGATGATGTTAATTCAAGTCATTGGTGATGGACTTTAAAAGTTTGGTTATTATATTTGATGCAGTTTTTAGGACATTCCTCTCTTGATGGAAGATAAAAAGACTGAGGTGTTCTTGAAAATGTGTTCTGAAACTGCCGGTTAATGAATTTTCTCGAATCTTGTTTGTTTTAAATCTATTTGTTATCTCTGATGGCCTCGAAGACGAGTTCGAAACCTTCTGCAAAGCAAACTAAGGGGATAACTGGCGTTAAAGCAACTGATGCTAGTGATCTGAAGTCCTTACCTTTACGGACTTCATTGGGAAACAAAATTGGTTCAGTGATCTCTGGAAATGTATCAAACATCACAGAGAGTTCATTGGATCAGTCTACTTTGACTGATTTATCCAATACCAAATCCTCAAGTTCGAATGCTAAAGAGTCCATTGAGTCTTGTAATCAGAAAGTCAAAGATAATTCCTCGAAGCCTGGCTCTAAGACGTTGACTGAAGGAGATCCTGCTCTTAGCGGTACGCGGGGCTTAGTGGAGGACTCGATTGATCAAGAAAAGAAGACATCGGAATTTAGGAGTGGAAAGGATAGTTCTGTTTCTGCCAAAGTCAGTGATGGGACAATCAGTCTTGCCAAGACCAGTGGAAGTACTAAGATTAGTGACCGTGTCGAGATGGTTGAGAGTGGCAAGAGCAGTATGTGTCGAGGAAGTGCAAGCAGCGACATCAGTGATGAAAGCACCTGTAGCAGCTTTAGTAGTAGTATCAGCAAGCCTCACAAAGCAAATGACTTGAGATGGGAGGCAATCCAAGCTGTCCGTGTAAGAGATGGGATTTTGGGATTAGGCCATTTTAGACTATTGAAGAGACTGGGTTGTGGCGATATTGGAAGCGTTTACCTTTCGGAATTGAGTGGCACTAAATGTTATTTTGCAATGAAGGTCATGGACAAAGGGTCACTAGCAAGTCGAAAGAAGCTACTTCGCGCTCAGACCGAAAGAGAAATATTGCAGTCTCTTGATCATCCATTCCTTCCATCATTATATACTCATTTTGAGACTGACAAGTTCTCATGCTTGGTGATGGAGTTCTGCCCAGGGGGAGACTTGCACACTCTGCGGCAGAGACAGCCAGGGAAACATTTTCCCGAACAGGCGGTGAAGTATGTTCGATGCTCTAGATCTTCAAATATCTCATTCTGTTATGTTGGCTTGCATATAATGGTTCAATTCTAACCACTTGCATAAACTTTGATTTCTTATGATTCCATAGACATTAAACCAGCATAATTTCTCTCTTTTAGCTAGATAGTAGCACTTGATTTGTTTAGTAGAAGAAACAATTAGTATATTTCATGTGATAATGTTAAGCTTTGAACATAAGACACCAGTATATTTATGTGGACTGTATGGTCAGATATAAGGCTTACTAAAACATGTTCTGTGATATGAATTCCAATTACATATCGCAAATGAGTTGCGCTTGTGAGAGTTTGGTTAAGAATCCATCTCGTGTATTCGTTGAAAATGCTATGAACGAATTTCGATCTGCTAATGTTTTTTTTTTGTAATTGTATATTTCTTCCTCTGCATAAAGCTTATTAAGCCTCATGATGTTTTGATGCAGATTTTATGTGGCAGAGGTTCTCCTAGCACTTGAGTACCTTCACATGCTTGGGATTGTCTACCGGGACCTTAAGCCTGAAAATGTTCTCGTGAGGGAAGATGGACACATTATGCTTTCGGACTTCGATCTTTCCTTAAGATGCACTGTTAGTCCAACATTGGTTAAGGGCTCATGTTCCGAGTCTGAACCCTTAAGAAAGAATTCAGCTTACTGTGCGCAGCCAGCTTGTATCGAGCCTTCCTGCATCCAGCCATCTTGTGTAGTTCCGACATCGTGCTTCACTCCTCGACTTTTCTCTAGCAAGTCAAAGAAGGATAAAAAGGATAGAAAATCCAAGACTGAATTAGTAAACCAGGTAACGCCATTGCCAGAGCTAATTGCAGAGCCTACTGAGGCAAGGTCAATGTCATTCGTTGGTACGCACGAGTACTTGGCACCAGAGATCATTAAAGGTGAAGGTCATGGAAGTGCTGTCGACTGGTGGACATTCGGAATTTTCTTATACGAACTGATGTTTGGTAAAACTCCTTTCAAAGGATCTGGGAATCGAGCCACATTGTTTAACGTCGTTGGTCAGCCTCTGCGCTTTCCCGAATCACCAGTAGTCAGTTTCGCTGCAAGAGATCTCATCAGAGGATTGCTTGTCAAGGAACCACAGCATAGATTAGCTTACAAAAGAGGCGCAACTGAGATCAAGCAACACCCATTCTTTGAAGGCGTTAACTGGGCATTGATACGATGTGCTTCGCCACCCGATGTACCGAAGCCTGTCGAGATTGAGAGGATACCATCACCAGCACCTTCAGTGAGTGGAAAAGCTGTAATGGCTAGACCTGGTCCTGATTCAAAATCATCTGATAATTATCTGGAGTTCGATTTCTTTTAGTAATGCGGTACAGACACAAACTTAAACTCTCAGAAGATGGGTTTGAATCTCTCAGCCTGTTCATAAGACCAAGTTCAACTATTGATGGATGGGTTGATGAATTGTACTTGTTTTTTGCCTGTCAACAATTTCAATTTTCACTTTGCATATGTTATTGTATGTACTTTGAATAGTTCACTGGAAGATGATGGGGTTTAACCACCAAAACCACCTCCAGATAAGAAACGGCAGTGGCCATGTTCTCTGCAATTTAGTTCCTAGGTTTAAATATAGTTTTTATTTTTCCTTAATATTTCAAAATCAAATATATTTATCCAATTTTTTTTTTAAAAAAATAGTTTTACGCTATGTCACATTTCAATAATACTCAATTTTAGTTAAAAAAAATCATGTAAGTGACTACATACAAATTAAAATAATGTAAAAGTTCACGATTACGGAAAAATGTTTGATTTTGAAATTTAAAAGTGTGTGATTTTGAAACTTGGAGACCAAATTATCAGTATACTCCAAACCAATTAAAAAGGTACTTAGGGGGATGTGAGATGAAGACGACGACTTAAAAGACTATAATTTTAAAGGATCTTAGTGAAATCAAATTAATTATTGTAGAGCTATTTAATTTTAAGATAATTAAGGATATTTAATCCAGAATTTGAGAACCTGTGAAGTAATATGCAAACAATCTTCCCTACAAGTTTTCAAATCCAAACTCTAGATTATAATTTTACACACTCAAAAGACCTTGAATCATAGCATTTTTTGCATTATGAACTTCATTTCCATCTCCACGAATCTTTAAAGTTGTTTGGTTCTTTCTTTCGTTTAAACATCATTTTTGCATTATCTTTTATGACTTTTTATGTTGTCTATGTATATCAAATCGAATTGAATACAATATATTTGTGTGAACAAAAACAATCATTGAAACATTCAATCAAGTCTTCTATAGTATAGTACTCAGTGTACATAAAAGTAACTAGGCCCTTTATTGATGCAAAAGTATTCCCACTTCATTTACAATGCATGAATTGCTAACACTGACTACTATCATCAAGTTCATGTTCATCTGTAAGAGTTTATTCACAAGACAACGCGAAAAGTAAAGAGTTAGAATACACAGACCGCCCGCCGCAGTGTCAACAATTATCAACCTTAGCTTCTTCTCTTGTTGTTGGGTTTGGAGCTTCCTTTGCCATTGTTCTTTGAAGATGGCTCAGCTGATATTGACAGGATACTATGCTTCATTTGATGCTGGTAGCTGCTCCATCTGCTGCCCAGTTTCCAGGTATGCCATGAGTTCTCCAAGCTGAAAGTAGCATTAAAGAAACTTTTTTTGAATAAGAAACAATTTCATTGATGCATGAAATTACAATATAGCATTAAAGATTTCATGAGCAATTTCTCTGAAATAGATAGATCAAAGGAAAGAAAGGAGATTAGTAGAGAGAATAGGAAACATGAATCACCTGCCCTTCTAAATTCTTTATCTTCTTGTCCTTTGCTTCTAAAGTCTTTTTTTCCCTGAGTGGAAATGAAATATCTCAAATATCATAAAATAAAATGAAAACAATATCTAAACAGAAATATTTGCTGCCTTGTTTGAACTTTGAAGTCGTTATATTTTGGGCTATGATGATGAAATATGAATTGTGTTAATTTTCTAAAACTATTCACATTAGATAGATGTGGTTTGAAACTTGCAATGGTTAACTGCAGAATTTAGTTTTCTCACAAGATTTACGAGAGCGTTTTATCGATACACTGACCACCATGTGTTAAAATTCGTCTAGCAGACCATCTAAAATAAGCCTTAACAAAACAGAAACAAATGCATTTGCAGTACACTGTACAGCTTCAATACCAAGAATTGCTCAACTGGGAATTAATCCTTCAAAGATGCAGAGTAAGGCTACAATAGACATTTACCTATCTTCCATTTCAAAGATCTTGGTTTTCCATATCTCCTGGTTTTGCAAGAGATTCTCATTCAGCTGCAGGCAAAGAAAACATTAAAACATTAAACAACATAAGATTATTTAAATATATAGTGTGTATTATACACATCTTTCAATACAAAGAAAGTAGTTTAAACTGCAATATAGCAGCAGCAGTCACTAACATCATCTAGAAATTTCTTTTCATTGATGCACTTATCCAGCTTAGCCAGCATCTTCTGTAGTTTTTGATTGATGGCCTTCTCAATAGCTCTAGATGTTTCTCTTTCAGTTTCTTCTTTGACTTCTTGTAGCAGCGACTCGAAATACTAAAAAAAGTAACAAATAGTAAAAAATAAAAAATGCTGCAAAAGATGAGAACTAAACTATCAACACCTAAAGCACTCATATTTCTTAGCAAACTTTAATCTTTAGCTTGTTTTTTTTTTTTTTTGATAGGAAACACAAAAAATTTCATTGATGATTGAAAATTACATCCTATCGATACAATATAATATGAAAATATTATATAAAACTATGCCATTGTGAGATTAGAGTGGTAAGGTCAT
>JBBMEF010000004.1:3743605-3766775 GCA_037832685.1 Sicyos baderoa
TTCCATTTGGTTGCCAAGAAAACACATATGTAAATACCATGAATTGAACCAATTTCTTCTAAGTTATTTTTACATTTAGTTGCATTATTGTTTGATGTTTTATTGCTAAACTTGTGCCAACAAGAGCAGAGCTCTAGCAACATCTTGTTACTTAGTAATTATGAGGTTACACGTTCGAATCCTCCTTTCCTCTAGCAGAGCTCTAGCGGCATCTTGTTATTTCTAGCATAAAATACCATGAAAGAGGCTAAACGTTAACAGATGTACATTATGATTAGCAATTATTTCTTTCAATCTCCAAGTTACTTAATTGCTTTCGAAGTGATTAATGTCTACTTTTCAGAGTCATGATTTTCCTTTTATTTATATTTTTGACTTGGGGTACCCCACTGTATGTAATCATCATTTTGTCAGTCACCACCATTTATTGTCTTCCTATTTGCCACCATATCCCATGTGTATATGTGGTTGCACACATGCACATTTGTGTCTACCTTTTTCCTCGTTATGCCAATATGTATTTAGACCGCCTTCTCTAAATTGCATTTTCAATTATACTTCTCTACATCATTTTATTCTTTTTATTGTTCTATTTTTTATAGTTGGGTGAAAGGACGGCCAACATCTTAAAGCATCTATTTCCTGTACCAAAGCCAGACACCAAACGTGTGGTTACTTTTGCTAACCAGTCTGATTATGTTTCATTCAGGTCGGTTCACTAATGAATTCTTTAATTCCGATGGCATTGTTTTCCTTCTCGATTGTTTTATAAATTTCGACATGGATGTTAGAGCTGTGATTCATTGGTGTAATCGGGATTTCACACAATTTTTGTAAAGATGATAGGGAATTCAAAGGTTGTTTGATGTTTAAGGCATTTTTATACGCAACCTACAAAATTTAATGGAAATTGGGAGTATATCTGTTGTTTTTTATATCAATTTCCAGTATGCAAGAACCTTGGATTTAAACATGCTCGACATGTATGTGGAGCCTTTGTTTGATATGATTTTGAAAAATATCACTAGCCTCATGAAGGAAAATGTATGTTTCATAATTTCAATTTGTAAGTTGTGTTTCTTTAGTAAGTAGCTCTCTGCTAATTTGTTCTTGTTTTATCTGTTCATTTTTAATTTAAAAAAACCTACAGGCATCATATTTATGAGAAGCAGAGAGGTGCTAAATCAATTGAGCTGAAGGAGATTGGTCCTCGGTGTGATTTGCGACTGTATCAGGTACCTATTATGTGATTCAGTTCATTGTTTTGTCTATAGCCAGCCCAGTTTGATACGGGAGAAACCATCATAGTGGTTTGCGGGGTCTTAAGGAACGAAAAAGTTATCACAAAAAATAGAACCAAAAGATTATGGATTCAATCCATGGTGGCCAAAAGTATAACCATCATGGAGTGGCATAGTGGTCAAAGAGGGTCTTGGGGTGCTAAAAGTAACGGGTTCAATCTATGGTGACCACCTATCGAGGAATTAATTTCCTACGAATTTCGTTGACATCCAAATATTGTAGGGTAAGGTAGTATGTCCCGTGACATTAGTCGATGTATGTGTAAGCTGATTCGAATAGTCACAGATATAAAAAAAAAATGGTGGCCAAACGTATCTAATCCTCCCTCTTCCTTTAAACATCCGAATATAAATTGTATTGGGTTTAAACAGAAGATGGATGCTTAGATACTTTTCTACCAAATTCAACCGACTGTGTAAAGCTTGTATAATATAATCTTAATTTGGTTAACTTAGTGGTCAAATAAACTGTTTAGAGATTATGAGATTATGAGTTCAATTCACTATCTACATAGGAGTTAGAGATTATGGGTTTAATTCATAGTGACTATCTATTTAGGAATTAATTTTTTACGAGTTATCTTGACAATTAAATGTATGAGGATTAGTCAATTGTCTCATAAAAATATGTGTGTATGCTGGTCCAGATACTTATATAAAAATAAATCTTATTTTCATGTGCTTGATTACAAGCTCAATGTTATCCTATTGATAATATCAGAACTTTTATGCAATGGAGTCTGTTGAAAAATAATCTACTTTCTCTATCCATTCTATTACCAATTCAGATTAGGACCACAATGCACATTGTGTATTTAAACTTCATTCTACAGATTGTGAGATCCTTGAATTTTCTCTGCATTTTGTGTATTACTTTAGAAATCTGGTTCATACCATATTTTTTTAATCTTCTACTCATTCTTCATTCATTCTTTGGACTTGTGAGTCGAGTGATGTTTTCGTTTGTAAGCGATGTGAAATCTAAATTGTATTTCTGGTTTTTTTCCGATCGCTGTCGCAGATCAAGTTGGGAACTGTTGATCAAACGGAAGCTCAGAACGAATGGGTGCTTAGACCATACATGAAAACAACCAAGAAACGCCAGTTCCTTGGTGATTGAGAAACTGCTAAAGATATTATATTCTCTATTTTTGCCTAGTTACAATTTTTATTAAAGATTGTAATTTATCGATACATTTAGTTAGTTGAATCTTGATATTGGAACTCAGTTTTGTTATTTATATGATTGTAAAGTTTAAAAAGACATCTTATTCTTTTTGGTAGATTTTAGCTCGTTTTCTTTGATTAAAACCTGAATAAGTACTCGAAATTGTTTATGGATTGATTATATTTTTTAAAAAAATAGTTTTGTATATTTCTAAAAGAATAGGATGGAAATACCCTAGAATATAATCAAACAAATAGTTTACTACCAATTTAGCTTTTAAAAGCGAGTATAATAACGAGTTGATTATTATGTTGAGAAAAAAAAGGTAGTATTTGTTTTCTGACTATAAATTTCCTCCAACAGTGTCTAGTTCCACAAACTATTTGTGGCTTAATACTTGTTTCGGTGTTTCAAACTTTGTTAGTACATTTGAAAAGTGTACATTCTGTGTAACACCTCGGTCCACGATTTGAAACAACCTCGATCCTTCAGGATACTTTGTTCTCACTTGCATGCATTCTATGAATTATTCTTAGGAGGTCATCCAATCTAAGACTATTCCAAGCTAGGGGTGGATATGAGTTGAGTTGGGTTAAAGTGATTTTCAACCCGACCCAATTAAAGACGCAACCTAATCCAATCCTTTATTTTCGGATTAGGTTGGGTTGGGTTATCGGGTTCATAAATTTGCAACTAACCTAACATTAAAGAAGTTAATCATGATAAGCATTGTACTCAACAAACAATTTCTAACGTCTCTTTCCGATTCCTAGAAACATAGAATGAACATTAGCATAAGTGTATTTTTATTGCAAATGCGAAATTCAAGTTTATCTAACTTCAAAAGCTCATTAATAGGTTTAAAGTTTAAAAAATATTAAAAAATAAAAAGTCTAACAATAATAATTAAATAAAATAAATATGCAACATATAATAGAGATAATTAAATAACATAATAATTATGTTATAGGTAAAAATATATATATTTTTTAAACTAAATATGAAATTCGGGTTGGACGGGTTGGGTTGGGTTGATTTTAGGTCAACCGTTGACCCAACCCAACCCATGAAAATTCCATGATTTTGAACTCAACCTAACTCATTTATATATTCAACCCAACCCGATAAATTGGGTTGAGTTGGTTCTGGTTTCTCGGGTTGTCGGGTTATTTATGCACCCCTACTCGAAGCTAAACACGCTTAATTGTGAAGTTCTTGTTCTTTAGATTGATTTACCGAAAAAGAAGGTGCACCTTATTAGTGTAGATGGTGCAAATTATTATTTTTAAGTCATCTCATTCAGATGTGGTGGGTGTTACACAATGACTTTCATTGAATTCAAAATTCTCTCACCTTAATTAGTTTCCTTACCTATATATTTTTTAAAACCTATTTAATTTTATAATAAAAGAATCATCCATGAATTAAATATATGAGAAATAATTATTCATAAGTTAATAAAGATATGAGTTAAGTGATTCATTTGATAAAATAATCACATAATATACATGTAAATAGTTACTTCTATCTACTTAATTCATAGGCTTATAAATGATATTGAACTATTTTGCAAGGTTTTATCAAATAATAGAAAGGTTAAAATACCATTTTGGTCCCTCAACTATCAATTTGGTTCCATTTTGGTCCCTAAACTTTCAAAAGTCCAATTTTAATCCTCCAACTATGCCAAAAGCTTAAAAATAGTCCTCGAGTTAAAAAAAAACTAAACCATAAGCAAGATTCAATAAGTTCCAAATCCAATCTTAACAGAAAACGACATTCTTTTCTCCAATCTTAACGACATAATCGACTCGGTTCGGGACGAGAAAGCCAACAGTCTTCTAGTTCTGATTTTGCAGGTATGAAACAAGCATAAGCAAGATTCAATAAGAAATTGGTTTGAAATTAATTTTACATTTGATTGTCAAAAAATTGGTTTGAAATTAATTATTAGGTCCCACAATAAATTAAACCCATAATATATAGATTAGTCACTTAAAGTCCTTTTGACCACTATATTAACCATGGTAGTTGATAAGACAAAAATCTCTTACAAGTCAAATTCATGCACTCCTAAACCATCCAAAGGTAAGCAGCTCTAAACAAAATTAAACTAATTAAGACATTATTATGAGCTAAAACAAAATCAAAAGTTGAAATCCACCCAAAACCACATGTCCTTAAAACTCTCTAAAAAAAACAAAGATACTTGAAAAGGGTAACTTTTAATCAAATAAATTCAGCCATCCAAACCCCACAATGGATCAATTTGAACAAGAACATTGAAACAGAGAAACCCATAAAAACAAAGCTCAATCACATTAAAATTTACATTTTAGAGTGTTTTTAGATCTCTATTTAAACTTTTAGTTTAGATGTGGACCCACCCTCCAATTATATGTGTTAAAATTGTGTGTAATTTGTATATGAAATTCCAAGGTTTTGTCAATCTAGTTTTTTTACGTATATGCTCTAAATGTTCATATTCATGGGTTGTAATTTATTGGTAATAAGTTTAATTTTAAAAATTAATATTTGATATTTATCTTATTTAAAAGTAGTAGTAAACTCTATGTATGATTTGTAGTGTTCTAGAAGACAATTCACATTAAAATTTCAATTTTCTATGCAATAAATAGAATCATATCAAATTATTTCATACTTGCATGAAGTATTGACTTTATCATACGAAGAATATAAAGTGAAGTGATTTATGTCAAGATTTAATATTTAGGTATGTAACCATAATTAGTTAGTGAATGAGTCAATAGTGCAATTGATTTTATTATTTGGTTGTAAACCACAATATCTGTGTCACATGTTTGATACCTAGAATCGGTATGTAATCTCATTCCCTATACTCAAAAAAAGAAAAAATCATTAGCTATTGAATGTTATAACAATAGTCATACACATAATTTAAAATATAATAAAATATTATTATTATTACTTTTTTTGATATCCTATTCGGGCAAGCTAGAAATTCTTAAGAAATTAATTCATAAGTAGGTATGATCACCATGAATTGAACCCATCAACACATTTTCAACATTATTTTGAGCAATTGAACCACTTATATAATGAAATATTAACTTGAAATTAGAAAAAATAACAACACTCAAGAATTAAGTTTTATTTGTTTTTTAATATAAAAAACCAAGTCCTACAAACCAAATTTATAGTTTAGAGTAAAACTAAATTTATAAAAAACTTAATAAAAGTTATAATTCTATGAAGAAAAAAAACATTAATAAGAGTTAATTATCTAGAATCTTTGGTTGTTCTTATCCACATAAAAACCTTTTCATTTTGCCTATCAAGTCATGATCAATTTCAGATATTTAAATGAATTTCTTTGGACAAATATAGTAGAAAAATGAAAGTGAGGTGTTTATGATATACTACTAATTGTTTGGTCCATATAAACACAATATTAGTTGTCTAAAAATGGTGGAAAGTTAGTTACTATAATTTATTTATTTTCCCATTTAATAAAGGCCAATAATAACCCAAAAACTTAGTGAATTGAATAAATGTAAATAAGTGATTGCCATAAAAATAATAGGGAAAATATTAATTCCTAAGTTTGTAGTGTATTTTTTATTTGATTTTTATGTTTTATAATTAAATATAGGGTAATTTTTATTTGATTTTTATGATTTTTAATTAAATACTTTACCCTAACATTTTAATAATGCCAAATTTTAATCAATGAGATATCAAGCTAGTTATATATTATAATGCTAGTTAAGATGATGATTAAAATAATTAAAATTTTAATATATTGATGGAGTGATTATTTTATGTTTGATATAAATTTAGTTTTTTAAAAAAGAATAAGTAAATAGACTAGACTAAAATCAAGTATTATTGAAATGCAATGCTAGAAATGTTTTATCGAAGAAAAAAAAGGAATAAAAAAGTTGGTGATTAGTTGACTTGTTCGATTAGATTTAACCACACATGCACGAATTTAATTATGAAAATCGACATTTGGCCCACTTTTTTTTTAGTATAAATTGGATATCGATTCAAGTGATCGAACCCGTAACCATGGAGTAGAAATGGATTAATGTTAAACCAATAACCAATCTCGCAACTAACTCATTTAACAACAAATTAAAATTAAAATTGCAACAAAAAAATGATTCTATTAACATCTTATACAACTTAATAATCATGAGGTTACATGTTTGAATGATATTGTTATTTTTTTATATATAAAAAAATAGAACTAAAAAACACACACATTCAATATACATACATTTGACCATGATAACACCAAGTTTAGTTTTTCAAATAATTGAACTAAAAAAAAAAAAAAAAAAAAAATCATTGCAAATATTATTATGTACGCAATTGTTGTTGTTTTTGGGATTTCCAATTGCTATCAAATTTGATTGAAAGATATATATTTGGAATAAATTCCAAACGCAAGAATAAACTCAAATTTTTGAGTTGGTGATTTTTCCAACCTAATTTTAGTTTCAACCTAACCAAATTCTATTTTGGGTTGGATTAGATCATCGGGTTCATCGATCAATACATTGCAAATATATATAAATTAAGTAATCAAACTAGTCATACTTATACATAAACAAAATACAATGTCTAATCATTATCATATCAAGTTAATGAAATGATATAAATATTCAATATCAAAACATTTGATCAAAAGTCACATTAGTTCTTCTATCATGATTCATATATAAAATCTCAATTATATAACATAAAACAAAAAGATAATTAAAGTAATACAAATAGATAACATAATTCGACTTTTTTAAAATAAATAAATAATTAGAACCAACAAAAATAGATTATATAATTTAGTATATATTTTTATCAGGATCATTATAAAGACTTAAAAAAAATTAAAATCATATTAAAAAATAAAAATATAACAATAATAATTAAACAATTATATATATACATATAATTTAAATAATTAAATAACATAATAATTATATTATAGATATAAAAATATTTTTTAATTAAATAATTAATTTTCGGGTTGGTCGGGTTGGGTTCATTTTAGATCCACCCTTACCTCAATCCAACCCATAAAAATTTCATTACTTTCAATCCAACCGTCAAATTGAGTTGGGTTGGTTCGGGTTACTCGGGTTGTCGGGTTTTTGAACACAACCAGGCGTGCGACGAGCATCTTGCGGGCATCGCAGCGCTGCCGCTCGCGAATGGAGAAGAAGAGGGTCGCGCGCAGGGTTTCTCGTTACGGCTCGTCTGCGACTCGGGCGGCGGCAGTGCGGTGGGATCTGCAGCGGCGGCGAGCAGTTGAACGGTCGTCGGCGGCGAAAGATAGGGCGGCGGCGCGACTATTGGGGTGGGGGAGGTTGAAGGAGAAGATGAAACCCTAAATGGGTTTTTTATTTTCTTTTATTTAAAAGCCTTCTTTTCCCTCTTTTTTTTTTAAAGAAAACTCTTTTAATTAAGCTTCACCTGAAATGAAATAAAATTCCTTTATTTTATTCTTTAATAAAAACAAATCCATTTTTTTTTTCTGTTTTAAATCCAAACATGAATTTTCATGATACTTCTTAAATCCCCTTCCTTTTCCCCATCTTCTTTTAAAACTCAAATACATTTTCCATTTTCTAAACCTTGTCTTTTTCCTTTTTTTTTTTTTTTTTTTGCTTAATTAAAGGAACGAAAATCCTTCTATTCATCTTTATTTTCCTCCACCAATCCAACCAAGTTTTATAAATGCCCAAATAAATTTCGAGACAATAAAAGTACCCAACAATACAAATTCACAACAACAGCTCTAATCGATAGTTGCCAAAAACACCTCTTCGGCCAATTAATTCGAAAAAGTACGGGGCGAACACACATAGCGTGAACACAAATAATTAAATCCAATTTAATCCAATTCTAATCAAGGATCGAATAATTGAAATAACGGCCAAACGAACCGAAATAGACGTTCTAAAATTCTGGACCATTACAAAAAGAGTTGTGGTGTGATTGTTTTGTTGATTGATTAATTATAGTTTAACTTAGTTTTGGAATCACAATTAAATCCTTAAAATTAGTATTTGGTTCTATTTTTTCTTTTTTTTTATAGGTTTGGCATTTTTCCCTTAATTTGAATAGAAAACAAAAATGTTGGTAGACCTTATTTTTCATATGTGGGTTTTTTTTTTTTTTTTTTTTTTTGACTAATTAGGTTTCAATAATAATCTAATCTTTCCCCAATTAAAATAGAAAAGAAAGAATAACATTTTAAGTAATAATTTTTGAAAGGTCACTATCATATTATTTTGTTGTTTTTTAAAGTTTAGGATATTTACGAATTTTTGGTTTAAAAGAAGTTTATGTTTCTACTAAACAAAGTTTTTTTTTAAATATAAATTGGGAGAATGGATTATAAATATTGATTTTTGAGATTAAACACGTGACCGAAATATTTTCAAGTTAAAAGAGATATTTTGGACAAAAAAAAAACATTATAGTAAATTATTTAAATACATTTTTTATCTTTCAATTTTCTACTTTAGCCATTCTTCACATATATAATACTTTGCCTATTGAATATAACTATAAAAAATTATGCTTGTTGACTTTATTCTGTCTATTCTTAACTATGGGGCTTATCCGTTGGTATAGCACACCTCATTTCCATGCGCATTAATATTTTATAAAAAAAATTAATCATGTAATAAAAATGTACTATTTTTTTTTTTTTTTAACTTTTTGATAAAAAAAAAAAGAATGTAATAAAAAGATGTTTTACTTGTTGATAAAAAAAAATGTCGGTGGCCTATTGATAAAAATGTGATAAAAATATATTTATTGAAAAAAATGTGATAAAAATATATTTATCGATAAAAAGATGTTTTACTCCTATTCACTGTGAGGTAAAATTTTAATATGTGTGGTTTAATCATTTTATTGTTTTGTGTTAATTTAGTCAATATTATTATTATAAATTTGTTCGAAGTCAAACTTTTTTTTCCTTTTTTTTTTAGGATTTAATGAAAAAGTTTAGGTTAAGCCAATATAATAAAAATGTGCTTTTAAAAAGAATTAAAACCCAACCCTTTTGCCTTTTCCTTTTAAAACGAGACCCTTTTATTTTTCTTTCACTAAAATTAAAATCAAATGAAATTCTTTCAAAATTTCAAGTGAATTTTATTAGTGATAGAATTTAATTTGGAACTTAATTTCTATTATTCATTGAATTTTATTAGTGATAGAACTTAGTTTGGAATTTTATCATTGATAAAAAATTCATAGAATAAATCTATCATTATTGATTTGAATTTCACCACTAATAAAAATTAACAAGTAATAGAACTGAATTTAAATTCTGCTATAAATAAATTAGTTTTGATTTTTTTACGGTAAATTTAAATATTTTACCATTTTTTGTTGATATACATGCAAAATCTCCCTTGAATTCATTTCTCGAATGTCGCACAAATTATGAAATCACAAAATTATCCCAAAATCAATCCAAAAGTGGGAAGAGGTTTATATGGATAAAATTACCAAAATATCCCTCTGACCAAAACTAACTTAAAATACACTGAAAATCTTGGGAAATAAAAGGTAAATACGGAAAATGTATTGACATTTATTCAGACAGACGTTTTAGACTATGCAAACATGGTCAATACTATAAAGAAACATATTTTAGTTTTGGAATTTGCTTCTCCATTCTCCTCCCCTAAAATTGGTACCTACCCATTTTTTTTTTTTAATGAATAACCAACATTTATTGATCGAGAGGGTCAGTGACGCAGTGTTTTCATCCTTTAGTTATAAAAAACAACTTTTATTTCGAATTTAACGAGGACCTACCTTCAACGTAACTTTTTATATATAACTAACTTTCAATCTATTTAGGGTAGGTAAAAAGATTTTAAAAATAAAAAATAAAATCAACCGAATTTGCTTGATTTGAAGATTTTTAGTATTTTTACCCATAATAATTGTTTGGGTGACTTATTGGTTTACTAATTATTATTATTTTTAGTATATTTCAGAGGAAGAAGGACAAATACTAATTCTATACAACCAAATAATAAAATATTGGTTTATTGCACTAGAGTAAAGATTACAATCATACATCTATACATTATTTGAATTTACTGATTCTCATTTACTTCTTATTTTCTTTTTAATATTGAGAGAGGGGGATTTAAACCTGTAACCTCGTGGTTACTAGGTCGTACAAGATGTCAGTAGAGCTATGTTGTTTTTGGTGATTATCATTTACTTGATAACAATGTACCCTCAATTTAGATTTATGGTCCTAATCGAAGATTGGTGGTGCAGTTAGTTATCTTTTTTTATATTAATTTATTTCAATTTTACGATCACGAATTCGAGTATGAAAATTGACATTTAATTTTCACATTAGTTAAGAGTAATGTGTGTTGTATGTAAGTTTTGTTGGTCTCCGTCCCTGAGTTGTAGTAAAATTAAAAAATTGGGCGCCCATCAAATAAGAAAAGGAAGGTTAAAATAAAAACCGCAACGTTAGAAACGAACCCTAATTAACTCCAATTTGGAGTTTGGGAGGATAAAGAATTCTGGTTAGAAAAGTTCCTTTGTGGATGATGATCGTCAACATAACTATGCGTAGAAATCTGAATCTGGTAAGGAAAGTCAATGCTGTAGGGTTCTGTTCACCGTGTTCCGCAAAAGCAAGAACCAAAATCAAGAAATGCGAAACAGTAATGGCGAAGCCCAATATCCATTAACGCGCAATCGCAAATTGCTGGCAGATCACAATCATCATGGCTAAAAGCTTCTGCTCTTTTTGTCTCTATTTCATATTCTTCTCACATTTCGTTGTTGTATGAACATTCAGTTTCCTTTTGATTTTTAGTTTCGATTCCGAATTTATGTGTTCTGGGTATAAGGATATGAAGCTTAGTGTTCGTGTAATCGAGGCTCGGAACTTGCCAGCGACCGATCTGAATGGGCTGAGTGATCCGTACGTGAGGTTGCAGCTTGGGCGGCAGAGGTTTCGGACCAAGGTGATCAAGAAGACGTTGAATCCGACTTGGGACGAGGAGTTTAGCTTCCGGGTGGATGATCTTGACGAGGAGCTGGTTTTGTGTATCTTCGATGAAGATAGGTATTTCAATGATGATTTTGTTGGGCAGGTTAAGATACCCATTTCGAGGGCTTTTGATTCTGATAATGGCTCGCTTGGCACTACTTGGCATTCTATTCAACCCAAGAGCAAAAAGTCCAAGCACAAGGATTGTGGTATGTTGTTGACTTGTATTTTAGTTTTTTTTTTTTTCGTGTATCTTCGTCATTTGGATCATAGGAAAAATGGGGTTTTGTTATAAATTTGTTTATGAGAAGTTGTAGTGCAATATGGAGGTGTTTTGATGCGGATTTTAGTTGAGGAGTTAGAAACTTGAGGTTTTTGTTGGATATAGATTTTTATGGAGGAGTTGCTGCCGAAAATTAGTTTGGATGTGGTTTTATTCGAGAGGAGTTAGAGACAATAGCCTTTATTTGATGTGAATTTGAAATGATGAATTATTTTGAGTAGTTTGAACTTTAAAATGAATGATTAGAAATGAGTGGATAGAAATGAATAGTTATTTTGAGTAGTTACAATATCTCGTTTGGATGTGTTTTTTTTTTTTGTAGAGAAGTTAGAGACAATAGCTTGTTTTGATGTGAATTTGAAATGATGAGTTATTTTGAGTAGTTTGAAATGAATGATTAGAAATGAGTGGTTAGAAATGAATAGTTATTTTAAGTAGTTACAATAACTCGTTTGAATGTGGTTTTTCGAGGAGTAGTTGGTAAATACTCAATCTAAATCCTCCTTAAATTTGACAAACAAACTGCCCCTACAGGATTTAGGGTATTTTCATGATGTGTGATCCAATGTTTTGCTGCTAGAGTTGTAATGGGAATGTTTGATATGAATGCTCATTTTCCTGTCATGAAACATTGTTTATGTTACTGATTAGGAGTTAAGCAAGTGGAGTTGTTTGTTCTAATCTTGGCAGGTGAAATCCTTCTTGCTATATGTTTTTCTCAGACCAGTGCATTTGTTGATTTCAATTCCAATTCCAATGGTCACATGCTTTACCCGAAGACTTCTTCTAGTGATGAAATAATGGGTTCACCGACGAGGTCTCTTAGTGGCAATTCTGGCTCACCATCTCCAGTGAGGCAAAGGGAAAATTCGCTTAAGGAACCTCGACCTTCTTCTCAACAGAAGACATTTGCCGGTCGTATTGCTCAAATGTTTCAAAAAAATGCAGATTCTGCTTTGACCATTACTTCTCGAGCAACTGAACTGCCAGAGATATCTGAAGTCCCTTCATCTGAAATTCCGGATGCCAATTCAGATGATCAATCCTCTACGCCGACATTTGAAGAAGCAATAAAAGTAATGGAGTCAAAAGAGCAGGATACTGAAACCCCATCAAATTTTCCAGGAGTAATGGTTGATCAATTGTATGCCATTTCACCATCTGACCTCAATTCTCTACTCTTTTCATCAGATTCAAGTTTTCTACAATCTTTAGCTGACCTTCAGGGAACTACAGAACTACAAGTTGGAAATTGGAAGTTTGAGAGTGGCGGTGAAAGCTTAAAGAGATCAGTATCATATCTTAAGGCTCCAACAAAACTAATCAAAGCCGTCAAAGCATATGAGGAACAAACGTACCTTAAAGCTGATGGAAAGGTATATGCCGTTCTAACAATTGTAACCACTCCGGATGTTATGTATGGGAGCACATTCAAAGTAGAGATACTTTACTGCATAACCCCTGGTCCTGAGCTTCCATCGGAAGAGAAATCTTCACGACTGGTAATTTCATGGCGAATGAACTTTCTGCAAAGCACTATGATGAAAGGAATGATTGAGAATGGAGCGAGGCAAGGTATAAAGGACAATTTTGACCAGTATGCTAGTTTGTTATCTCAGACTGTTCCTCCAGTCGATCAAAAGAATGTTGGGTCAGATAAGGAACAGGTTTTGGCATCTTTGCAGGCACAGCCGCAGTCGACCTTTAAACTTGCTGTACAATATTTTGCTAATTGCACTGTTGTGTGCACTGTTTTTATGGCTCTGTATGTGCTTGTACACATCTGGCTGGCTGCACCAAGCACGATGCAGGGTCTTGAATTTGTAGGGCTCGACCTACCTGATTCAATAGGTGAGTTCATCGTGTGTGGTGTCCTAGTTCTGCAGGGTGAACGTGTTTTGGGGCTGATTTCACGCTTCATGCAGGCCAGACTGCAAAAAGGTACTTTTACAATATCACATGCAGTCAGTTTGTTACTGGATGCTTTAGCTGATCACACTGCCTTTCTTTGTAATAGGGAGTGATCATGGAGTCAAAGCACAGGGAGATGGATGGTTGCTTACGGTTGCTCTGATTGAAGGGTGTAGTTTAGCCGCAGTTGATTCAAGTGGGTTATCTGATCCATATGTGGTGTTTACATGTAATGGAAAAACTAAAAATAGCTCAATCAAGTTCCAGAAATCTGATCCTCAATGGAATGGTATTTTTCTTAAAATGTTTGATACCTAATAATTATTTCCTAGATCTTCAATAAAATCACTGAAACCTATTTTTGATGTTGAATCTAATGTCTTAAATTCATATTTGACACAACCTTCTCTAGAAAACTGAGTTGATTAAAGTTCTTACGGAGACCTTGTTTTTCTTTCAGAAATTTTCGAATTTGATGCTATGGATGAACCTCCTTCCGTGTTGGGTGTTGAAGTTTATGATTTCGATGGGCCTTTTGATGAGGCTACATCTTTGGGATATGCTGAGATCAATTTTCTCAGGAATAGTATATCAGATTTAGCTGACATATGGGTACCTCTTCAGGGTAGGTTGGCGCAAACATGCCAATCCAAATTGCACCTGAGAATTTTCTTGGATAATACCAGAGGCAGCAACGTTACTGTAGTTAAAGAGTATTTAAGTAAAATGGAAAAAGAGGTTGGGAAAAAGGTACATAGCCTAGCCTAGCTAGCATCCTACTTTAGAATTTACATTCTTTACTGGATGTGTCTAACCCTGTCATATACTAACAACTTTAGTTTAAATGAACTGTAGATCAATTTGCGTTCTCCTCAGTCAAACTCAGCCTTTCAGAAACTATTTGGGCTTCCAGCTGAAGAATTTCTCATCAATGATTTTACCTGTCATTTGAAACGTAAAATGCCTATTCAGGTGGTTTAGTGGTTTTGTAGTAAATTTAATTTCATATTTTTGATTACTTTATTTTCAACCAGCAATAGAAATTATAACCTCATGAGTTTCATCTAATATTTTGTTCCTGTGTCCAGGGGCGTATCTTTCTATCAGCTAGAGTCATAGGGTTCCATGCAAATATATTTGGGCACAAGACCAAATTTTTTTTCCTTTGGGAGGACATTGAGGATATTCAAGTTGCTGCTCCTACTCTTTCATCAATGGGCAGTCCAATTATTGTTATAACTCTCCGAGCGGGTAGAGGTTTGGATGCAAAGAGTGGTGCAAAGACAATAGATGAGGAAGGCAGGCTGAAGTTTCATTTCCATTCATTTGTATCTTTTGGTGTAGCGCAGAGGTAATTTCATATTCTCGTGCTAGCTAGTGCATTTCGTTTACAGCGTACCATGGTATTTTTGTCTGTCCTTTTATTTTGCTACTTGAACTTACACATAGCCCTTCCTCATTTTCTAGCTTGAAATGGGACTACGCCTCATTCTTTTTGAGACATGTACTTGCATTCTTATCTAGACGAATTTTGTTCCCCTGCATTATGGAGTTTGAATTTAATGTGTTTAGATTTTGAAGCATTGGGAGATGCTTGTGGGGGGCTTTATGGCATGCGCCTCTAATAGCTTAAGCTTGGTGATTAGTATAGTATAGAATTTTGTATCAAAGTGAGGTGGAAATATTGTGCATTTATTCCTTCAAAGATCAATGTTCATGTTGTGGGGGAAATGTTTTGTTGCTCAAATATTTTTCCTCTTGAGATTGAAGCTTTGGACTGTGGGTTGACGTAGTTGGATAAATGATAGTTTGGAAACTTTAGCTTTAAGTTGTTGATTTTAGTGGTGTAGAGATCACATCTTGGCCCATGCTCCAAATCCAATTAAGCTCAAGATAGGACTACTACTAGAGTGGTAAAGGTGGAGTGGATCACTTGCCTCAACCCCGGGCCGGGTGGCTTTATTCTATTCTTCAGTTTTTCATTTATTATAATATTCTAAAGGCTAAAACTTAGTATTACATATGCAGCTCTCCATCTAAGAAATCCACGTCTGATTTATTTTCTTTCTTCCATAGAATCTCAAAGATGGGAATCCCATTACGATATCACAGGCTTTCACCAAATCTATTTTGACAACCCACTGTTACAATTTTCTTAGGCTATAATCAAGTATCTGGTACACTAGAAATCAGCCCAAAATTTTAATATTTCTCTTGAAGACAAACTGATTCTGCCAAATGGTGAAAGAAAATAGTCTCTAAGGGGTAGCGTGGGTGGTTGAAGGCTTGAGCTTTGAAGGTGTGCACCCTTTAAGGTCCCAGATTCGAGACGCACATGTGACATTAATTTGTAGACACCTCCTCTCAATTCCTTTGATTTCTCCCGGTGCTTGGCGTGGTAACCTTGGGTATAGTGAAAGAAACTGGCCTTTTTAATTTTTCTGCCTCAAGTTCTCGTAGTTATTTTGCACACCGCTTACAAGGCTGATGGGGTCTTCCCAAAAGTGAACATTCCTATTGTTTCCCACTTCAAATTTTAGGAAATCAATCTTGGTGTTCTTGTATTTAGAAACAAGTCCCAAGAACTTTAACAACTGTTTACTTTGATAGAAAAATTTAACTTCTGAATCTATTTATAGGACAATCCTGGCTCTGTGGAAGGCTAAATATTTGAGTCCGGAGCAGAAAGTGCGAATAGTTGAAGAAGAAACTGAAGGTAAAGACTGCTTACAAACTGACGAGAGTGGATGTGGATCATTTTTGGGTCCCAGTGAAGTCAGTATGTCTGAGGCTCTCTCGTCTTCTCTTTCTGTTCCTGTAAGCTCTCTTTCACTCTCTCTGTTATTTTGTACACATGAGCTTGCAAATTGCATACGTTTCCACATTAGTCTATTATCATGTTTATTATATGCTTCTTAATAATGATTATTCGACCCTCCTCGCTAATTAGAGAGGTCTTTTATAATTGCCCTCGTGGCACTTTAAATTTCATACATGAAATAGTTTCTTATCCCAAAAAAAGATATCATTAATAGTACACTCATTAGTTATTATCATGTTTATTCTATAGCTTGTGTTTCTTTCATGTTGTTACATTATTTCTGCTGGTGGTTCCAGACCAGCTTTGCTATGGAGCTATTCAATGGGGGCGAGTTGGAACGCAAAGTTATGGAGAAAGCTGGCTGTCTTAATTATTCATTTACTCCATGGGAATCAGAGAAGGAAAACGATTACGAGAGGCAAATATATTACATATTTGACAAGCGAATCTCTCACTACAGAGTGGAAGTGACAAGTACACAGCAAAGACGCTCACTCCCCAATAAAAATGGTTGGCTTGTTGAAGAGGTTTTGACCCTTCATGGAGTTCCCCTTGGTGACTATTTCAATGTATGAATATTGAGTAATTATGTTAGCACTTCACTTAAGTAGTCTGATTAAAAAATTTGTGCGCTTATTGTTTAGTTGAATGCATCTTCCCTTGCAGGTCCACCTTAGATATCAAATTGAGGATTTACCCTCCAAGTCGAAGGGGTGCAGCGTAGTAGTATCCTTTGGAATGGCCTGGCAGAAAAGCACGAAGCATCAGAAAAGGATTACAAAAAACATCCTACAAAATCTACAAGATCGTCTGAAAGTGACTTTTGGACTTGTCGAGAATGAATCCACAACAAGATAGTGCTTGGTTTTAATGTATAGCTTATCTACACACATATATATATATATATATCTACCCGAAGATTTACACGTGCATAGGGGAGCTAACGTGTCTAGCTGATACAAGCTTGCTTGCATTCGCGACTGTATCATTGTGTTTTTGTATTGAAAGCTGTACACACTTGCCTCCATACCTGCTTGTTCTTCAGAAGGGTGGGAAGATGATGATTGGTCGGAATTCGGATCGAGGACTTCAAGGTGAAAGTTGACCATTGGGAACCTGGTCTTGGATCTCAATAAGCTTGAAGTTGCCCCCCCTAATAGAAGAGAATGGCATAGGTAGTTCACATTAAATATTATTAGTCCTGACATGGCCAGGTTCACATTCGTTGTTCATTAGTTTATATATACCCCTACTCCTAGGTTGTTCATTAGTTTATAGGTTATTTGTAATCTCTTTCATTGCTAGGCACAACCTAATAGCAGGTGTTATTAGTAATGACGAATCATCATGTGGAAGTCTCATCATGTTGGTTTTATGGTGTGTATGAGACACATATGCTGGTTCGATGTGTACAAACTATGCACGATGTAACGATATTATATTAGTTCATTTTTTTTGACTGATTAACACTGAGACTTAAATATGCGACATGGTATTGTAAGTGGCAGAGTGACCTTGTTGCCACGATCCACTGACATTCAGCCTTTCGTCGTTCCGTTTTTTTTTTTTTTTTTAAGATTTGATTTCTTGAATATATATTCTTTCCTGGTCAGGATATTATGTTCATTTAATGAAAAGTATGTTCAATGCCAATACTCATCTGGTTTCTGTTGCAGCCCAGCATAGAAGAAGAACGCCACCCCTACCTGCCATGGACGTGATTCAACCTGTGGGGGCCAACTTGGAGTGGCCCTAATAGCACTGAAAAGCCATTTTTTGTCACCCTTCCCTAACATAATCCCCTTAAGCAAGTTGTTAAATTTGTATCTAAATGTATTAGATAATGTAAATATTTTATAGGTTAAAATATCATGTTTGTTTGGCTACGCTGTGCTTATTTCTTCTCCTTGCAACTTTGGTCATGCGGGCAGATAAAAGACATAATCGTCATATGCGGACACTAGCCTGATTATTAAATCCTCATACCTCCTTGAGCGGATGAAAGCACTTTGAGCAATGGGGCTTTCTGTTAATGAACTCTTATTAACCATCATGAGATTTGGTAGGCTATGGATAGACTAGCAACTTGCTTAACTTAGACCAAGTTGAGTTCTTAGTAGCATTTTGGATTGGAAACGCATCGTCATACTGGTTGGCCCTGGACGGAGATCTCTTTCTAGAGGATTTCGTAACAAAAGGCTCCTGAGGTGCTAGCCGCCCTCTCGGGCTACACTTATACAGCCAGGCCAAACATACTGTGATTTGCCTAGCTGGGTGATACCTTTTGGAATAGATCCCATCCAGACTTACTAGAATGCCACTGATTTCCTTTTTCGGCGGTAGAGTGTCACCTTGACGTGTCGGATGTCTACGAAGGAGAATGATCCTTGATGGATTGGACGAGAGGGGCCTAAGAATGACAGGTGTGCCATATGTCAAGCACCACTTCGACGCCGACCGCTGAGTTGATTGACTTATTTATTCTTAACCTTATTTCATTAACGATATATATCGTTAATAAGTAGCTTGCTTCGCTGCGCTCCTTCCCATTCAACTTGACCGAGAAGAGGGGGGAGGCCCTTGCTGAAGCCCTGCCCACCCTTAGCACGCCTTAAAGTAAAGTGCTCTCCCCAGGTCCACCGTCGTCAACTATCGATGACCTGCCTGAATTGTTCTTCCAACGCTTCATAGTCTTTATATAGTCTTTCTCGTACACCTGTAGAGCAGCATCTTCAACTTCAAAGACTAGTCAAGACCTGCAACAGAGTCCTACCACGTTAAGGGAGAGCACCCAACTGCTTGTTGACACGTGAGGGGAAATAGGAGTCTGAGGTGGCAGGATTGACCATAGAGCCCCTAGTAAGTTAGCTTCAGTAGCAGACCTTAAAGGGAATAACCCAGATGTTATGAAAGTAGGCGCGAAAGCGAAGAAGCCGAGGCAGGAAGTGATCCAGGAAGAAGGGTTCCTGGGCTAACTTCACCCCGAAAAAAAAGCCTATTCTATACCAGTGATAATTCGCGAACACGAAGTTGTATATAAAGCGAAGCTATCATAAAAAGAGTAAAATTCGTGAGTAACTCGTTAAAAGTTCGCTCTAAACCAGACAGTTTCGCGAACTCCATAACCTTATAGTTTTCTGAGTAAGGAAGGTGGTTTTTCTACAATCTACTAAGATTTAGAATCGTTTAACGTTTTTGTTTGAGATGAATCAGTATTCGCTATAACACAATCCTGCGAACGTGAACCCGAAGATTGCATCTCGCGACCAGACGATGCACGTGTCAAACATCCAACCACGAACGCATCGGAGCCACGAGACGTGCAAAGCTTACGAGAATTATGGCGAATAGTGGAGAACGTGGGCGAGAATTGCGGAGTCCATCCCTTGTCCTATTAAAGCAGAACACATAGACTGAAGAAAGGAGTCGAAAAAAGTAGTAGAGAAATAAAGAAAGAAAAATCGAGAGCTTGAGTCGGAGATTGATCATCGTACTATAAAGGAGACTTGCACTACGGAAGACAAATCGAAGCTCAGAACTTGAAGCAACTTAGTATTTTAAGTATTTCGTATTTATTCGCATTTTCTTCACGCATATCTTTATAATTTTTGCATGTTCTGAATTCAGTTTGTTTGATTAACTTTTGAAGATTCATGAAATTTATTTATTTAATTCTGAGTATGTTTATTATTCACATGTCTACTTAAATTTTCTTTCAGGATTTGCAAGGATATGTGTTTGCAAGATTAACTTCCGATTAAACTAGTCGACTGAGTATATAAGTATAGAGAACGAATTGAGAAATTCTTGTGTTTGTCTTTGAGAAAAGTAAATATTATTCTGTACTTAGTCTAGGTTTTGTTAACGAGAGTTTTCAATTCATATTCGCTTAAAGATAAGGTTTGCTAGAAATTCAGTGTAATTCAACGAACTTGTGATTCGAGAGAATTAAGTAAGTTGGAGTCTTGGTTAAAGTTGTTAGTAATCCGCGAAACATTCCTTGCGAACTCCTGGAGTTTTACTTATATATTTTATATGCTCAAGATCGATCACCAACACTTGCCAACTAATTTAAACAAATCTGCATTCGCTTTGAACTTACAAGTACTTAACGAATTAAATTATAATTCTATGTGGAGACACTTTTACTTATTAAAAACTTACTTCAACGATAGTGTACACTTGCATTATCAATTCACAATCGGATTAAAAGTTCGCTAACCGCGAACCACCAATTGAACGAACAACCAGCTTCTTCTATAGATGAGATAACTGGAGTAGATTCAATAGCAAGGGATATACACCCAGCAGCTCAAGCAGCAAATTCGATTCTGGGCATGAATGTGCAACCTAAAGACTTGCAAGTTTTTTTCCTCTACTTCCCATCGTGGCAGCCTCTAACTCTAAAGCGTTAGTATATATAAAGTGCGCTTACGAAGAAAGAGCAAGAAAACAGATGCGCATTGCTAACACACAACAACTTTTGCCCTAGCGCGCTCGGCCGTTATTGTGGCTCACGAGGTCTCGAAAGAAATATATTCGGGCCAAGGCTCAGAGAGTACTTGCAACCCGAAATAATCTTTAGATGAGGGGCTGAAAGGTGATAGAAGAGGAAGTACCTGCAACCCAGGTTATACAAGATACAAATCTTGTCCTACAGTGATGAATAGTTGCCCAATTGAAATTCCTGGGGAGTGAGACATTTGTGTATTGAGAAGACCATTTACTATTTCTTCGAAGCTTGATCTCTCCCCCGGATTCACCATATAGCCAAGAGAAAGCATTCACCAGAATAGAAGAACTTGCCCACCCATGAGTAAATATTTCGTAGTAGTCTCATTAGACCGTGTTCTTTCCTTCTTTCTTCGGAAATACGCTCATGTGCTCATTTTAAACAAGGGAAACAAAGCGGCTTCGCTTCGCTCTAGAACCTTATTTCTTAACCTCTTAATATCTACAAGAAACAAGGTCAATAGGGGAAAGTAGCTTGCTTCGTGGATCATTAAAAAGCTTTTTTTAACACGGGAAATAGGCTTTGCTTCGCGTATTATATAAACAAGGTAAAGTTGCGAAGCTCTGAACCCTATTGGTCGAGACTATGTACCTTTACACAGGATCGAAGTATCTCGAACTTCTCCATCCGCCCGTCAGCTGCAGAGAGGGTTCGATTCTCATTTGAAATATTCAATTTTAATCAATAGACTTTCGTAGTTCATAATCATCGTAGAGCAGTGGTTAAAGAGGACTTTGGGATGCTAAAGATGATAGATTTAATTTATGGTGGCCACCTGCCTATAGGTTTCTTTGGCATCCAAATGTTGTAGGAACAATTACCTCAATTTGTTGATTTATTATTCTCATTTTCTGTGGCTTGGTTTATAGACAATTTTTTTTTTTTGTGAGTACAAGTTGGGGTCGTAAGATTACAAATATCGATTCCAGGGATCGAACCTGTGACCATAGAATGAAATTTGATTAACATCAAACTAGATAACCAATCGCGTCTCCAACTCATTTGGTATTTATAAATTAAATTTGAACAAATGTGAAATAAGAACTAAAATTGAACATTTCAAAGTTAATAGAAAAAATGAAACAAACTTGAACAAATATATTAACCTATTTTATAAATACATTTTAATGTGTTTTAATACTTTATATATAAAGTTTTATATCATATAACTCAATTCTTTTTTAAACAATTAAAAGAAAAAATAAAGTATAAAAACAAAAAAATAAATTTATTCTTCCCGTTTTTTTAAAAAAACTTTAGAAACAAGATCACCTATATGTTTATGTTTGTTTGAAAAGAAATCAGAATTATTATATAGAATCTTACTAAAGAGTCTTACACTTTTGATTTTATATTTAATTGTATTATTTTTAAAATTTTATTTTGTGTGTAATCTTTAACATATTCAATATATTTTTAAAAAAATTACAAACCTAGATATAAAGTTAAAAGTTAAGATCTGATAGACCTGAAAATAAGGATATAATGAGAATTTTATTCTAAAAATAAAAAAGATTTCACACATTTAAAAAAACAGTTAAATTGCCAACAAAAACATAGTTCTACTAACATCTTTATGACCGAGTAACTATAAAGTTATGGTTCAAATATGCCTTCCTTTGATATTGTTGTTTAAAAAATAAAAAAAGTTGATTCGGTTATTATTATTATTATTATTTTGAAAATTATTTTTTTCTTTTTAAATTTAACGATTGAGGATGAAAGATTTAATTTAGGTTAAACTACCATTCTGGTCCCTCAACTATTATGAAAGTTCCATTTTGGTCCCTGAACTTTCAAAACTCCAATTTTAGTCCCTCAACTATCATTTTTGTTCTACTTTGATCCCTCATCTTTCAAATGTCCAATTTTAGTCCTTCAAGTTTCTTAAATGTTTAAAAATGATCCTTGAGTTAAAAATAAAAGTTAATCCTGGTTAAGAATGAATGATGTGGCAAAATAATAATAATAATAATAAAATATTATCATCTCCCTCCCCCATTCCACACATCTCTCAACACCTCTATTTCCAGAAAAAAAAAAAAAGCATTTGGGGATTTGATTAGTATACACTTGAACGTTAGGGGATGAGATGGTGAAAATAATTAAAACAAAATGAATCATCATCGTTTTCTACTT
>JBBMEF010000004.1:3775150-3792954 GCA_037832685.1 Sicyos baderoa
CTAATAATGCAATAATAAAATCCTACGACCACTAGTAAAGCAATAATAATGTCCTACGCTACTCTTCACTTCTTATTTCTTCGCTTGTATACTTTTGTCACCTTCGGGATCGTATCACAATCTTGCCTTTTATTTCTGGTTTTATCTTAATGATCCATTTAAATCAATGATTCTTTGACCTTTAGGTCTATCAACTAGATACCAAGTGTTATTGCTTATTAAGGAATTTAGCTCACTTTTCATTGCATTCATCCATAGATTAACAGAAATCAATTTATGGCTGAAAGAAATCCCCAAAGCAATTCAAGTTTCCCTCGTTACTAAAAGTCCTTCCATGTTAGATAGTTCTTTGTTTTTCTTTCGGTCTTGGTCCAATACGTGGATCGCGACCATAATTCAAGTTTGAGATGTTTTCACCCTTATTTGGTCTCCTTTTTATTGGAAAAGAATTATATGTTTTCTTTCCGTTATTAATGAATAGTTTGCTTGGTTTTAACCAAAGGAGTGAGAAAGAAAACTTTTTTTTGGAAGGGCAAAAAAAGTTTTATGAAAAGGAAAATAGAACCTATTTTCATTTTCATTTTCATTTTCTAAGACGGCGACAGAAATGGGTTGTGTTTCTTCTATTTATTCATCTTTAAAATGATTATTTCGATCTGCTAATTTCTTTCTTTCCTAAAATAAATGATATTTTATGTCTCAAACTCAAAATTAATCGAGTTTGTTTTTCTTGTTATTAAGGGTGGGTCCAAAAATTCATTTTGAGTTTGTTTTTCTCAAACTCAAGGAATGTATGCCGAGAGAAGAGGGTTGGCTGAGTGAAGCTTTGGTGAGATGGGCAACGACTTTAGGTTGGGTCTTTGTATGAGTGAATGTTGATTATTAATTTGATGTAATCTAATCTTGTTGGCAATATGTTCTCTTTTTCTTGTGGTGGTTTGTAGGCACATCTTGATGAGTAACGACGAGATGATGAAGTGAATGGCAGGCTACACATACTAGTTTCGCGATTGCGGTCTAGGGATAGTTAAATATATGTGGTACATAGAATTTTGGGGACTCCAGACATGATGTATAGGTGAGGTGAAACTTGAGTTTGGAGGACTTGTATTTGTTAAAAAACACTGTGAGTTGCTTTTAGGTGTTGGTTGTTAATCCTTATTTTTGAAATATCTATGGTGTTATGATGAGAAGAATTGCGCCTCCTCCTTGAGTTCCCTGATTATGAAAATTGCTCCACTTTCTTTTTCTTCTCTGAAGAATTTAGTGTTTTCTGATCCTAAACTCAAGTCATTGAGATGTTTCTTCTCCGCTGCAAGCTCCAATACATGTGCCTTATCTGTGTCAGATACGATGGAAGGCCAAGACTGGAATGCTGTCGCCACCACCCCTTTCACCGGCGTCCTCCAAGATGAGGACCTTCTTCGCAAGACCCACGTTTCTTCTTTGGGAACTTCCTTTAATTCAACTGGTCTTTATGTTCTGGACCTCATCAACTATGGCTCTTTAGAACCTGACCGAACCCTTTATAGTAAAATGCTAAACAAATGCACCAGTTTGCGGAATCTCAAACATGGAAGAGCCATCCAAGCCCACATTCAGAGTTCTACGTTTGTGAACGATTTGGTTCTTCAAAATTTTATCCTGAACATGTATGCAAAATGTGACAGTCTGGTGGAGGCACAAAACATGTTTGATAAAATGCCTACGAGAGACATGGTTAGTTGGACCGTGTTGATCAGTGGGTACTCTCAGAGTGATCGAGCATCGGAAGCTCTTGCTTTGTTTCCGCAGATGCTCCACCAGGGCTTTCAACCTAACGAGTTTACTTTGTCTAGCCTGTTGAAGGCCTCTGGAGCTGGCCCTAGTGATTACCATGGCAGGCAACTTCATGCATTTTCCCTCAAATATGGCTATAGCATGAATGTTCATGTGGGAAGTTCATTGCTTGATATGTATGCTAGGTGGGGGCACATGCAAGAAGCCGAAGCAGTTTTTAACGGGTTGGCTGCGAAAAATGTAGTGTCTTGGAATGCTCTGATTGCTGGTCATGCTCGCAAGGGTGAAGTGGAGCATGTTATGAGGCTGTTTTGGCAGATGTTGAGACATGGTTTTGTACCTACACATTTTACATACTCCAGTGTTTTTACTGCTTGTGCGAGCTCTGGATATTTGGAACAAGGCAAATGGGTTCATGCCCATGTAATAAAATCTGGGGGACAACCCATTGCTTATATTGGAAACACTCTCATTGACATGTATGCGAAATCAGGCAGTATCAAGGATGCAAAGAAGGTTTTCCAGAGGTTGGTTAAACAGGATGTGGTTTCATGGAACTCGATCATATCAGGCTATGCGCAACATGGGTTGGGAATTGAAGCTTTACAGCTATTTGAAGAGATGCTGAAGGCCAAAGTAAAACCGAATGAAATTACTTTCCTTTCTGTTCTTACTGCTTGTAGCCATTCCGGGCTTCTAGATGAAGGGCAATATTGTTTTGAGCTGATGAAGAAATACGAGATAGAGCCACAGGTTGCACACTATGTGACTGTTGTTGATCTATTAGGTAGAGCAGGGCGGTTTAATGCAGCCAGCAAATTCATAACGGAAATGCCTATCAAACCAACTGCGGCTGTTTGGGGAGCCTTGCTCGGTGCTTGCAGGATGCATAAGAATCTGGATTTAGGCGTTTATGCTGCCGAAAGGATTTTCGAGCTTGACCCTCATGACTCGGGTCCTCATGTATTGTTGTCTAATATTTATGCTTCTGCTGGTAGATTGAACGATGCAGCAAATGTAAGGAAGATGATGAAAAACAATGGAGTTAAGAAAGAACCTGCCTGCAGTTGGGTTGAAATAGGGAATGAAGTTCATATGTTTGTGGCGAATGACGATTCACATCCAATGAGAGAAGAAATCCATAGGATGTGGGAGAAAATAAGTCGGAAAATTAAAGAGATCGGGTATGTGCCAGACACAAGCCATGTGCTTTTCTTCATGGACCAGCAGGACAGAGAAGTAAAGCTACAGTATCATAGTGAGAAGCTGGCATTAGCATTTTCAGTGTTGAAAACTCCTCCTGGATTTACCATTCGGATTAAGAAGAACATAAGAATATGCGGTGACTGCCATTCGGCATTCAAGTTTGCTTCAAGCATCTTGGGAAGAGAAATCATTGTAAGAGATACCAATAGATTTCACCATTTCCTTGATGGCTTGTGTTCTTGTAGGGACTACTGGTAGCTATTAGCAACATACCATTTCTTTATTGAGTAGAATAGAGGTTGATGGATTCGAACCAGAGTTCTTAGTCGTTAACATATTCACTATGTCAACTGAGCTATGCTCATTTTGGCGTTTACGTACAATTTCTTCATTACTGAGATTTGTCACTTTATAACCCCAAGAAGTGTCCTAGTGAAGATTTGAGATATTCGGAGATACCTTTCAAATCTCAAGTTCAAGCTCCGATTTAACGCCAAAATATGGGACAGGGGTTGTGTGATTCTTCCTAGAAGCTTCATCATGAACAGATCTAACCAGAATTATGGAGGCAAAGTGATTCATTGAAACATTAGAGATCAAACTTATCAAGAGCCCAAGACCCAAAGGTTGGTTAGAACACGGTCTCTTCTTCGATTTCAATATTTGAACTCACATTTTTATCTGGGTGAGTTTTGTAGCTTCAAATTGGAACCTTTTGGATGATAATTATTACTATTTCTTTGTAAATACTAAGCCATTAAGGGAAGGTTTTTGAATTTCTAGTTTGTTTGAGTTCGGAGAAGAAATGGAAAGCTATTCTGGTCCTTTTTGTATTTTGTATTTTTTTTTCTACAACAATATTGGGGGAAAGGAGGGATTCGAACTTGTAACTTTATGGTTACTAGGTTGTACAAGATGCCGATAGAGCTATGCTCTTGTTGACGGTTCTTTCTTGTATTAATTTTAGATTGCAAGTGATAGAGCCAACTGAGATTATTATGTTACCTTCTGTTCGTATATGCCTGATTACAGGAATAAATTCTACCTGAAGTATCCATCCTATATACTTTTTTCACACAGACTGCAGTTTTTTTCCCATAAATGAGCTCTTGAATGACTTTGTTACAAAAATGAGCTTTTTGAATCACTTTGTTAAAAAATCAATTTAGATCATTCACTTTCTTAACTGTCTAGAGGGAAAGCTTAGTGAGGGGCGAAACACAGAATTGTTATCGCCTTTTTTTCCTTTGTATTTGCCCTTTGCTTCCTACCCCATCTCTTCCATTGGGCACTTTGTTGGTTGATATAATTAAATTTATCCCAACCTACTAGCTTAAATTTTTGGGTTGATTGGTGATTTAACATAATTCAGCATGGTATTAGAGGAGGAAGTCCTGAGTTTGAGTTCCTGCCAGGTTGTTTCCTCCTTAATTAAAATTAAATTCCACTTGTAGGACATTTCTCAAATTTCTAAGCATACAGGTGAGGGGGAGTGTTAGTTGATATAATTACATTTACCCCAACCCACCAACTTAAGCTTTTGGGTTGATTGGCGGTTTAACATAATTCAACGGATATCAACCGCTACCTTTTCACCGGTAATTTTCTCATTTTTTTTTCTCTTTTCATTCTATGCCCCTGCAATCAACTCTCCATCTGAATTTCCAGGAAACTACCCACCAATTTCCTTTCTTTGGAATTTGCTTATCACTTTCCAATTCCAAAGGGTTTTGGTTTTTGGTTTTGGGGTTTGGCGTTCCTGAATCGATGCCCTTCTCTGTGCTTTTCAATCTTCTTCATCGCCATGGTTAGTTCCTTCGCTGCCTGGATCAGCCACCCATTCAATTCCTTTGTCTGAAATGGTGAACTTTCTTGTGGGTGAAAAAATTCTGTATACAAATGGCCTTCCCTCTCTCTACCCTCTCTCCTGTCCCCTTCCCTCTCTCTACCCTCCGTCCCACCTCCCCCACAAAGCCCACCTCCTTCGATGACCACCTCTGATCACCCCCACGATGGCTACAACTACCCAGGGTTTCTAAATCGACAAGAAACTATTCACCATCAAATATACACAACCTGGAACCTTCTCCATCACAGAAGACAACAGAATCAACAACCTTGTGGTGCCCTTTCAATGGATCTTCCTCCCTTGGCTCATTGACAACTTGGAAAGACTATGCAATATCTCACTAATCCACCGTTTCTTCAAGGAACATAGACTGGGGGAACTGTCGTATGGCATGAGAAGCTTTCTAATAAGCGTGGATATTGTATTGACATCACCAAGCTGAGTCCAAATGGAAGAATACAACGGCTGATGGTCCCGATCGACATTGAAAGGAAAGGTTGGAAGGATCTCTTAAGATGCTTAAAAAACTTCTCCACGGAAAGCAAAGACTTTGCTATCATTGATGGCTTACCTAACGACATAAAGAAGGATGAAGTTAATGTTTCGGTTAAAAACCCATCCCCTGGAGAGATTCTAACAGAGGAGGAGAACAGAGATAGCACAGATGGGGCCAACGAATCCCCTGAAATCGACTCTCCACAGATAGCCACTTTGTTTCTATCAAAGGTTATCATTATACAGAGGGAAAGGTTCCATGACAAATGGTTCGACTTGGCAAAAGCTATAAAGGAAGAAATCACTGGTGGTAAGGGTGCTCTCAGTCCTCTTTCTCCTGACAAAGCTCTGCTTTCTTGCGCTAATGCAGAACAAGCACAAACTCTTAGCAAAAACAATGGCTGGAACAAGGTGGGAGTATACAATGTTAAATTTCATCCATGGAGTTCTGAAAACGTGCTTAGTGATAAAAAAGTTCCCTGTTATGGAGGCTGGATCCGAATACAAAACTTTCCCATTGATCAGTGGAGTATTGAGGCCTTTAGAACGATCGATGATGCTTGTGGTGGTTATCTTGAAACGGCCAAACAGACTCTTTCTCGCTAGAGTATGATGGAAGCCACCATTAAAGTGGCTAAAAATGTTAACGGCCTCATACCAAGGGATATCATTGTTAAATCACCAACTGCCTATGTTTATCGAGTCAGAATCGATTCATATTCGTTGGAAGACTATGCTATTGGATATGATTCAAAGGTCCATGGAAATATCCCACTTTCTCCTCACTTTGATAAGCAATCCATGGGATTGAAGAAGCAGCCCTTGCCACCACGGGAGAAACCTTTTCTTCCGGCTAAGCCATATCGGAGAACTGGGAAGCAAGTCACAGACGCGACAGTGACTACATCGTACCTTTCCACATTGGTCGGCGCCAAAGTATGGAAGCCAGTCAGAAAAAATGCTTTTCAACCTATCAGCATTAACTCCTTGATTGAGAGTGGGCCCCATTCCTCTGTATCAACCAATCCTAGCCCTTCTTTTACCAAAATATCCCCTTTACCAAACAATCCCAGCCCTCCAATCCCTGAGCCTACCAACCCTACCCCTGCTCATCGGTCGCCCAAACCTAACCAAGAGACTTCCAAGGCCTCACAATTTTGTGGAGCTTTAGTTATTGTACCCTCTGTAACACCCAAAATCTCCATGACTCTCCCACACCCCCTTGCCGTTCATCCAACCAAACAGATTACCATCAATAAGAAACCGTTGACATTGGCCATTGGAACCAAACATTCGACCAACCAAAATTACACTTTCTCCGAAACAGAGGGCGATTGCTCATCACCTGGCAATACCTCTCTTGGAATCCAATCTTGATGATAACCAATTGGCCATTCTCCCTATTTGCGAGGACCTTGACATTCCCCTACTTTACCAAGATACAGAGGATGGCGACACAATCTCCCCGATTCCGCTTAATGTTGAAGGTTCTGAGTTGGCTGGTTCATTAAATTATACAGAGGATCATGAGGTCTGTGAATTTGATAATGATGATGAACTTACCCCAGAGGCCGAAACAGAGCTGTTGAATAAATTGCTGCATAAGAAAGCACATTTTGATCCTACTTCTCTTCTCCCTCTTCTCTTCCCATGGATGGCTGAGGAGGGAATGTGTTTAATGCCAATGCCATCTTTTAAAAACACATATGTTGCTTTCAAGAAAAAAACTAAAAGTATGAGAGAATTGCAGGCGTGGTTACCTTGTTTCAAAAAAAGAAGAAGAGAGAATTGCAGAATTTATCCACATACCTTAAATACTCTCTAAAGACTGCTCCCAGGTAGCACATTGGCTCGTCCCTACATCAATGATTGTACTTACTTGGAACGTTAGGGGCTTGAGTTGTTGGAAGAAGAGGGCGCTTATTAAGGATTTCATTATTCAGAAAAATCCTGTTATTATCATTCTCCAGGAGACCAAACAGAGCTCGATGGATACTGCTTTCGTTAAAAGTTTGTGGGGCTCTAGAGACCTATCTTGGTCCTATCTTGAGTCTGATGGGTCGAGGGGCGGTATTGCTATAATCTGGAAGGATTCATTATTTACCACGACAGACATTATTAAAGGTACCTACACTTTATCTATTCTATTTTCCCTCCAAGATGGTTTTTCTTTTTGGGTGACAGGGGTATACGGTCCTAATGATCCAAGAGAAAGAACTCATTTGTGGGATGAATTTGAAGAGCTTCAAGCAAAATGCAACCCCAATTGGATTATGGGAGGTGATTTCAACACTATAAGATGGACCAATGAAAAAACATCACCATACAGAAAAGTGAGGATCAACAGATCCATGAGGCTTTTTAACAGATTTATCCAAAGAGCCAACCTCAATGACATATCGTTGACAAATGGAGGCTACACTTGGTCCAACCTCAGAAGCAATCCAACTCTTTCTATCTTGGATAGATTTCTCATTTCCGACTCAATACAAGCTAAATTCAGTCATGTATCTGCCAGAAGATTAGAGAGAATTTGCTCTGATCATTTCCCTGTGGGTTTAACCCTCAGTAAAGTCTTGTGGGGCCCTGCACCTTTTCGCTTCAACAATTCATGGTTTAGCCACAAAACTTTGGCCCCTTTGATTGAGCATTGGTGGAGAGATAACTAGCTGGACGGTTGGCCTGGACATAGTTTTATTCAAAAACTAAAGAAGCTCAAGATTGTCCTCAAGGAGTGGAACATTAGCACTTTCGGCCATCACAAAGAAAAATCTCATCAGTTACAGACGAGCATTGTTATTATCGACAATAAGGAGTTGAATGGCACCATTGACGAATCGGATAGGCTTAGCAGGATCTGTCTAAAAGCCGATCTTTTGATTCATTTGGCCAGAGAAGAGATCCATTGGAGGCAAATGTGCACGGCGCTTTGACTCAAAGAAGGAGACGAAAACACTTCGTTTTTCCATAAATTTGCAGGAGCCAACCGGTTAAGGAATTTTATCCACGAAATCCTGTCTTCGTCCCAAACTTGCTTAGTGAATGATGTCGACATTGAGAATGAGTTTGTTGCATTTTATAAGAAGCTCTATTGCAAGATTGACTCAAGAGACCCTCTTCCGAACATCAATGACTGGAGCCCTATTAGCGAATCTCAAAGTCATGCTCTGGATTGCCCTTTCACAGAGGAGGAGATTCATTTCGCTATCAACTCTCTTGGCTCCAACAAATCTCCGGGACCTGATGGATATACCACTGAATTCTTTAAAAAATCTTGGAACATTCTTAAAGTCGATATCAAAGGAGTGTTCAAGTATTTTTTTGAGACCGGTATTATTAATCAGAGTGTCAATGAGACCTATATTTGTCTGATTCCCAAAAAAGTTGTTGCTAGATCTGTGGGGGATTATCGTCCTATTAGTCTCACAACCTGTCTATACAAGATTATTGCTAGAGTTCTCTCGGAAAGACTTAAGAAAGTTCTTCCCGACATCATCACGAAATACCAATCAACTTTTGTGGCCAATCGACAGATTCTCGATGCATCCTTGATTGCCAATGAACTCATTGATGAATGGAATAGAAAGAAAAGAAAAGGTATTATCCTTAAATTGGATGTTGAGAAAGCCTTCGACATGGTTGATTGGGGCTTCTTAATGGATATTATGGAGAAAAAAGGCTTTAGCTCAACTTGGAGGAAATGGATTTATGGATGTATCTCCTAAACCAATTTTTCCATCATTATTAATGGAAAGCCTCGGGGAAAAATCAAAGCTTCGAGAGGCCTTCGACAGGGTGATCCTTTGTCACCTTTCTTATTCACTATTGTGGTTGATTGTCTGAGTAGGATGCTTATTCAGGAAGAGATGGCGGGTAATATTGAAGGTTTTTCTGTGGGTGACCAGCGGAATAAGTTAAGCATTACTCATCTGCAATTCGCGGATGACACCATCCTTTTTTCTAAAGCCGATCCAGCTAAATTTGGGAATCTTATTGACACCATCAAGGCTTTTGAGAATGTATCTGGGCTTAATATCAATATCAACAAGACTGAATTTCTACCTGTTGGTTTGAATGATGCTGCTGCCGCTAGTTTTGCCCAGCCCCACGGCTTCACTGTTTGCTCTTGGCCGGCTTCGTATCTTGGCCTGCCCCTCTTTGTCAAGCCTAAATCCGCAAACTTTTGGAATCCTATTATTGAAAAGATTGAAAAACGATTGCATTCTTGGAGTAGCAACAACTTATCCAAAGGTGGTAGGCTCACTTTGATCAACGCCACTTTGGCTAACATTCCTATCTACTATCTATCTTTATATGAAGCCCCATCTAAAGTTGTGAACTTGTGCGCATCATTTAGAAATTGTACCGTGATTACCTTTGGAGAGGCAACAGAGGCACTTCCATTAGTCATCTGGTTCGGTGGAAATCAGTTAAGATTCCGATTGAAGAAGGAGGCCTGGGGATTCCTGATATTAAGCTCAAAAACCAATCTTTGCTTGCTAAATGGCATTGGCGATACGGAATGGAAAAAGATGCCTTGTGGAGATTGGTGCTTCTTTACAAATATAGAGGCACTAATGAATCTAAAAGACATGGGGGGTTCTCGCTTAATGGTGCCAAGGGTCCATGGAAAACCATATCTAAACATGGGAACCTTATTTTTAACAATGCTCACAAACTCGGAAGAGGAAATCAAATCTTATTTTGGGAGGATAAGTGGAAAGATGACATGGCTCTAAGAAATCATTTTCCCCTAATCTATAACTTGTCCCTTAACAAAAAGGTGGTGATCTCATCTGTTGTTGGCCAGGGCACTTCCAATTGGTGTCTTAATATCAGAAGAAATTTGAATGATGCTGAGGCCGTGGAATGGGCTAATCTCTGTGCGATTATGGACCAAACGACATAATGTTGATGATACATGGTTTTGGCCTATTGATAAATCTGGGGGTTTTACTACTTGCTCCCTTTATAAACACCTTTCTTCTTCTCAAGAGAACAATCACAACTGTGATTTGTATAATAGGCTCTAGAGGGCCCCCCAACCGAAAAAAGTGAAATATTTTATCTGGGAGATGAGCAAGGGTGCCATCAATACGAATGATATTGTGCAGAAAAAGTTGGCGAAAACAGCTTTACAGCCCTCTATTTGTAATATGTGCCAGTCGGATTATGAAACGCAACATCATTTATTTTTCAAGTGTGAAAAATCAGCAAAAATCTGGGCTCATATTCTTACAACATTTAATTGGTCCACCCCTCTTCCCCATAGGCTGTCGGATATTGTCACATATCTTTTATTGGGGCATCCCTTCTCAGGCGACATTGAGAATCTTTGGCTTAGCATGATCTACGCTCTTTTATGGAGTATATGAAGGGAGAGGAACAACAGACTCTTCAACGACGGTTACACCTACAAGGATGTTAATTCTCTTCTTGAATCTATTATGTATTTGGCCTTGTATTGGTGTCATTCTATTTCTCCTTTTTGTTGCTATGATTTATTAACCACTCTTATCTCCCAGTGGTATAGCCTTTTATAACCGTCCTGATAGGATGTATTTTTTCAAATATCAATGAAAATGTTTTGTTTCCTATCAAAAAAAATAAAATGCCCCTGCAACAATCAATAAAATTAATGCGAGGAGCTTCACTGTTTTCTTCTTTTCTTTAATTTTTCTTTGATATCCTCCGTTTACCCTCCGTTTACTTCGTGTTCTAAGGCTAACTTGTACTAACTTCAATAGTTTATGTTCAATTTAGCATGATCAATGCGTTTCTACTCTCTCATTTATGTCTAACTATTGGAACCTGGAATTTTCCTTTTCTCCTTGTTTTGAACCCCCCCTACTGGAAGATGTTTTGTTTTTCTCTGTTAGATTTGTGACTATTGTTAATTTTGTGACTTTTGTGGTGCAAAGATTACTGATGATTCGATTCAGCTTCGTAAAAATATATGCTGTCACACTGCTCGAACCATTTGAAGTTCGATGCTGATGTCACGCCGCTCCAATTATATTAAATCTCAGCTCAGCCTAAGAGCATTTCTTTGATCAGAAGGCGATCGGGAAGAAGTGGCGAAGATAGATTTAAAAAGGCTCAGACCTTTGAGCCATTCTCTGTCGCTGTCGATTCTACTTCACATAACTCTGCTCAATCTTCTTCTGGCAAACAAGGCATTCAGCCACTGGTTCCATAATGGACCTGATGCAGGACCATTGATGGGGCAGACGCAGGCTCAACCAACGCAGGTTAGTCCAAGTCAGTCCACTTGGCAGCCGAACCACGCTCGGGAGTTTATATTATCTTGAAGTTTTGAAGGATGGTGAGGTTATAGATCGAATTAATCTGGACAAACGGAGGCATATTTTCGGTAGACAATTCGAATTGATCACCAGTCAGTATCACGCCAGCGCGCTGCTGTTATTCCTCCTAAGAATGGAAGGTTGGATGTTAGTTTTCTTGACTATGCTATACATATATTGTTTTTGGTTTTGTTTCATGAGTTTCTGAACCTATATATATTTTTGATTTATGTATTATTATGCATTTTTCTCTATAATTTTCATTATCAGCAGATATTCTTGATACAGCTGAATGTTCATGTTCTCATCAATATTAGGGTAGATATATTCAGGGTAGATTACTTCTAAGAATGTTGAAGAAAGTGGCAAAAAGAAATAATCATGTGATAGAGTTCAAACTTATGTGTTGGATGATGGCTGAAAGGTTGAAAACTGTCACGAAAGGAGTCCATGAACATTGGAGTGACAAGGGAGATAGAAAAGCTTCAACTCGGATCTTATGGTTGGCTTCGTTTTGGAGAAGGATTGTATTGGTGTGGTTCGTTGATGAATGATATGGTCTTTCAACAAAAAAAAAAAAAAAAAAAAAAATCTCCAACGAAGCTGTTTGGAGAGCCCTTTCAATGTTAAACCCTACACCTCCATCTATAATGAGTATTCATTTTGATACTTGGTATTGGACAAATTAGCATTATCCATAAAGTTAGGGCATTTATTTTATTGTGATGGGTTTAATGGTTGTAGGCAATATCAGTCATTTTTTTCTCATTTTTATATATATATATATATATAAAAATTGTGGGTGAACTGGGGCTTACTATGTGCTCAATAGGTAAAAAAGGTTAGTACCTTGGAGGGCCGGGTGCGTGTTTGTTTGTTAATGAGGATTTAGATTGAGCATTTATTAATTACTCCTTAAAAAAATACATCCAAACAAGATATTATAACTATTATAAAAACTACTCATTTCTAATTACTCAAAGTAACTCTTCATTTATAACCACTTATTTTTAATCATTCATTTTTAATTACTCAAAATAACTTATTTTTAACCGATCATTTCTAATCATTCTTTTTTAACTACTAAAAATAACTCTTCATTTCTAATTCACGTCCAAACAAGTTATTGTCTCTAGCTCATCTACAAAAATAAAATCACATCCTAACAGAGTTTTTAGTTGCAACCTCTCCATAAAAATTTACATCCAAATGAGCTATTAAAGAAATCTTAATTTTTTAATTACTCAAAATAACTTCTTATCTAAAATCTCATCCAATCACCTCCTAAAAAATTTGGTATATATATATTTTTATATCTAAGAGTGTTCGAATTTGATACCAAGGTAACTACTACATTAGTTGAATGGTATGATATCATGCTGTAGAACAGGGTCTTGTGTCATGAAACAATATGGAAAATTTTCTTTCCTTGCTACCTTTTTGTCGAGGCTAACAAAAAAAGTGTTGTGAGCAATTACCAAATTTGTTCAACCTTCAAACATTTTGTTGTACTAAAAAAAAGAAGTTAAATTTGTGGAGTTGGGGTCTGTTTGGAGTGGAACTTTTTGCTAGTTTTTTGTGAATGGCATTCATGAGGCTTTTCAAGTGGCAATTGGAATCAAGAATTCTGTACAGTAGTCTCAGCCCTGGTGACTGTCACATAATCCATCACTTGTCCTCTGGATTAGTGACAGAATTTTAGTAGGGTACATGAAATCATAATATTGAATTTTTTTTTTTTGAAAACCGGGAATGAGAGTTTCGCTCCCTTATATCCGGGGCATCACTAACCCGTTCTACACTGTGGCACCGAGATACTTCGAAGGGTATTCTAGTTTAAGCGTTTTCCAACGACTTCAAACTAGGGATTTCTCAAAAAAGTATGCATTGAAGTCCTGAGGCTCAACCGTTGGGCTGCTCCTTAAGGACGAAATCATAATATTGAATTTAGATCTGGTTACCCCACTAATACAGGGCTATGTGAAGCATAAATCTAGGAGACTGGAAGAGTTTTTCCAATTAAGCTCACTTGAAAGCCCGCACAACATCGTGGTAGGTGTTACTTAAAAATCTCGTGTTTTTGTGTATTCCTTGTTCGGTCAATGGAAAAGTATAGACTTTAACTATTAAAACAGAATCAAATCTTATTATAAAAACTTTGGTTTAAATTATCATTTTGATTTCTAAATTTTGAGTTTTGCTTCATTTTGGTCTCTAAAATTTAAATGTACATTTTAATTTCTAAACTTTCAAGTTTATTCCGTATTCCGTATTGGTCTCTAAACTTTCAAATGTTCTTGAACTCAATTTCCGCACGACTTCCTTGTATATGATTTGATTATATTTTAATAGTGTAATCAATCCCTTCCCAACCAGCACAAGATGATTGATTTAAAGCTTGCACCAAACAAAAATGTGATGCAATCGAGCTTTCTTGGTGGGGCTACGATGCGGTATCTTTGGAGGGAACGAAACTCAAGGATTTTTTAGCACGATTATATTGAAAAACCTGCAAACTCTTTTGGGAGGACATTCTGGTGTTCAAAGTATTCAAACATTGCTTTGAATTGGAAAGCTCTTTCATGATTGCTACCCTTTTGCATGTTTCTTGAATGAGAATCGTTTTTTTTTTAAATAAAATTTTTAAAAGGAAAATTGTATTAGATGGACTCAAATTTTAAAGTATTTGCATCCATGTTAATAATATGTTTTATTATTGTATCATAAATACTCATTAATTACACTACTTCTCAAAAAAAAAAAAAAAAAAAAACTCATTAATACTTGTATTGTGTATTATAAGTACTCATAAGTACTGTATTATAAGAAAGTGCGTGACAATACTTATTAATACCCGTGTTCGACGAGATATTTGGAGAAATGTAATTCGCTTGATGCTCGAAGTTTATATTAATTATGTATGGAATATAGTGGATTACAACTCTATTCTATGTTCCTTTGATTTCTTCTCTCACAAATACAAGGATTTTCACAGCTTCAGTCTCAGTAATTTTGAAGAGATGGTTTTAACAACTTCGATCTTTAGGATTTATAGAAGCTTCAAGTCTTCAAGAAATTTTGTATCTTTTCAGTCTTGAAGAAGTTCTTTGTAGCTTTCGTCTTTAAGGAGTTCTTTACAGCCTCAGTCTTCAAGAAGTTCTTTAATTTTGTAGCTTCAGTTTTCAAGAAGTTCTTTGGAGCTTCCGTCTTCAAAGAGTTCTTTGTAGCTCCAGTCTTCAAGAAGTTCTTTGGAGCTTCCGTCTTTAAGGAGTTCTTTGTAACTTCAATCTTCAAGAAGTTCTTTGGAGGTTCAGTCTCAAGAATTCAGAATTTATGAAAACTTCAATTTTTAAAACCGTTGGTGAGACTTTTAGTCTTTGAGGAAGTTTCAATCAGTCTTTTCCAAATTCATAGAGTTTTCTATGGACTTCATGTGAGCTTGGGCCAATGAATGAGTTTTGGGCCCAATTTTTTTCATAGGTTAGGTTTGGGCTAATAAGTGATTTTGGATCCAAACGTCTTCATGGGTAGGGGTGTTTTGAGCCCAATCTGATTCCATAAAGAAATTGGACTTCATGCCCAAATTATCATTTGACCGAGTATGATCATTCATGGATTTCATCATATTAATCGGAATAATCAAACAATCATAACACTGATACATGGCACATTTTAGTTTGTTATAATTTAATTTAGAGGACAATATAATCTCATAATTGGTTCCCTAAATAAAAATATTTATTTTATCATTAATTCTCATTAAGGACGTGACTGATTTTGATTTGTTGAAATTTCATAACCGGTTATGAGATTATATTTATAATACCCGTTATGAGATTATATTTATAAATACTCTTTAATACCATATTATAAAAAAAAAAAAAAAAAAGTAAATGACAACATTTATTAACACGAATGACTATATTTGTTAATTTTCCAAAAAGTGATCATATTTAAAACTTATTTTAACCTTGAAGTTTCTCTTTATATATGTACTATTTTAAATTTTTACTGCCTCCTTTAAACACAGAGAGAGTACAGATTATTGTCATGTGGGCCACAGTTCGCACGTGGGAATCAGTGCCTTCTGAAAATCATTCTCACACAAAAAAAAGGAAAAAATTAAAGAAAAAGAAAAAAAGAATTGCATTTATATATTTTTCCATAACCCATACCTTTCTGGTGCACTGTCCATGAATAGTGTACTAATCTGTTGTGTATTTATATGATTCTTCAATTCTCTTATTTCCTCTCTCCATATAACCAAATGAAATCAATTTTAAAAAACAACCCCTTCTATCTTTTGGTTTTTACTTTTCAACTATGTCAAAAGAAATTTTTAAAAAAAGACTTTTTTTTTAATATGGAAGGAGAATGATTATCGAAAAAAAAGAATAATTATGAGAAATTTTGTCTCTTTGATGTGATTTTGGTGGATGATATAACATGATTTGTAGATAAATAAATGAGAAAGTATTGAGAGTCGCATTAGAAAAATAATGGTGGATTGTAGAATGCTAGACATTATATATGATAAAACCTGTCGAGTTAGTTTGGATTAATGTTGCCTCGTAATAGTCTATTTTTACCGGTGTTTTCAAAATCCGAGCCAATCGAGCCACCATCTCACTTTTTTTTAATATTTTCTTTAAGTTATTATTGTTATTGGTCGGTTCGGTTCTAATACATTTTTTTGGGAAAAAATGAAAACAACCAAAATTGTTTGATTTTTAATATTTTAAAACGAAATTTCACTGAAAAAATCAAGTCCAACCTAAACTTTTATCGGTTTCGGTCGGTTCAAGCGGGTTTATTAGTTTTTCGGTTTTATCACACCCTATAAGTTATAACAAACGTGTCGTTGGATTGAAATGATCCTCGTAAGGTTGGCGACAACTTCATTGGGATCGACAAAGACTTTATAGGATCCCCAATGGCTCCATAGAGATCGACGAAGGCTTCATAAGGGGCGAGTTTCGTTTCGTAAGAGAGCGTTGCTTTAATTATAAGGATTCGACATCGCTTCATAAGGGATCCAACGTCACCTTGTAAAGGATCACTTCGCCTCGTCAGAGATTGATGTTGCCTTGTAAGGGATTAGCATCACGCCATAAGAAATCAATATGACTTTGTAAGGGATCAACATCACCTTGTAAAGAATCGGTAGTGTCGCCCGACCACGAATGGTCGGGGTGCCGCTGCTCGACCGTGGATGGACTAGTGCCGATCCCTTTTTAAAGAATCGACGACACGGCCTGGCCATGAGTGGCAATCTTTTTTACTAGATAAAGATTTTCGGCATCGTTCGGTTGTTCGTTGACTTCCTCTTTTATGGACGACTTTCTATTAGACTCTATGTGATTTCTTGGACTTAATCTTTATTGTGTAAAATCCTACCCATAACAATAAATGTAAATTAGGTAACTAATAAAAAACTCCTATATCAAATACAAAGTAGTACACTCTATTTTCCAACTCAAGGCATATAGAAGATTAAAAGGTTGTTACAAATACATTAAAGCATGAAAAGTAGAGAAGGGAGGGGATGCCCATCCTCCATGCCTACTAAAATTAAATGAATATTAGAATAATTAATAAGTAAAAAAGAGAGAGAAAAGGTTAGTTTTTTTCTTTTATTTTTTTATTTATTATTATTTTGTAATGATAAAAAAAAAGATAGTTTAGTTTAGAGAGGGCTTTAACTATACTAAAAGAAAAAAGAGGTCTAAATACAATTAAAAAAATAAAAAGTAAAATTCCCCTACATAGCCTTATATTTTGGGTATGTTGGCATCATTGGACACCACATTTTTTTTTTATTAATAAAATTTATAATAAAAATTAAAGAATTTATGGTGTCACATACCCGAAAGGGAGCATCCCCTACACATGCATATGTAGGGGAGTTTTGCTCATTTGAAGATACTAAACTTTGCCCACTTGGATAGGTAGCCCTCATCACTCAAGTGGCGCATCGGTGACAATAATTTTATTTTCCTAATATTCAATTTATTTTGATTATATAAATTTTATCTTTTATATTTATATATATAATATTTTGGGAATTTGCGCTGTATAGCAATTTTCCTACCATGCATTAGAATTATAGCAACTTTTTAAAAATATTGCAAATATAGCAACTTTTTTTTGATAGATTCTATCAAACACTA